>JAJJMA010208439.1:0-10175 GCA_023529015.1 Papaver nudicaule | reverse complement strand
TTTGAGTTTATCCCAACTCAAACTTATCAACCAACTAAATTAGAGTTAATATGCATAAAACTCTAAACCCTCCTAACTTTGGTTTATCCCAAAACCAAACGTATAACCGACCTAACCAACAAATGTGTCATACAAGAGCCACCAAAGAGTGTTGAGGATAGTGTATACATCTCTTAAAATAAACCAAACCAAAAAATCTTAATTTGGGTATTAAGAGAACTTATCAACACGAAAACGATCTTAAATAAGCTAAAACATAATTTTAGGATCTCCACTTTGAATTCTAAAAGTTGTTGCTGTAAGCCTCGCATTTCTTGTTGTTGTTAGGAAATTCAATTCTAAGGAAACCGCGTAAATGAGTTTGTGTTGTTACAAATAGCAATTGCATTTGCATTTCCGTTCTTGTTCTCTTTCTTCTTCTTAAACCAATGATGTCAAATTAAACAAATGAATTTGAGATTGTCAACTAATTGGATTACAGGGGGTTTGGTCAGTTTGTTCTTTTTTCTACCCTGTCAGAAATAAATATGTTCCATTACTTGATTGAGTTTATGTGTTCATTTGATTCTGCTTTTGATATAGCAAAGCATTTAACTCAGCTCTATAAAACAATTATGTTCATTCTCTTCGGGTATAAGATTGTGCAGTTTTGCTCGAGGCGGATTTGAGACTTTTGCTCGAGGTAATAACCGCATTTTCTAATCGCTAATGTGCATACTTTCGTACCTTTTTACTATCTATTTTTTATGTTTCTACTATCAAGAAGAAGCAACATGAAAATTTTGAAGGTCGTAGGGGTACGGGATCAATATTGGATGACTAGCAGAAGAGAAATCCTACATCATTCAAATGCGCTCAATTATGGATAGATTTCTCTTCCAGAACAAAATGTAAAACATCTATTAACCATTACTTGAGTTAACTTTGTACTTACAGATCCCAAATGGAGCCAACAATATTAAACTTTAGCCAGGGCCCAGAGTTTCAGCTGTTTTTTCCATTATGTAAGTTTTTTCCCAACAGCTGAGAAAGTTAGCGTCAGAAAGATCGCCACTAACTTTTTGTGTCAAACTGAATTCACATCAATGACTATGACTATAACTGGTCATAGAAAGTTGGATTTCATCCTTTTAGTTTACCAGGTACAAAACAGGGCTTTAATAGATGTTAAGGCAGAGGCAAAGTAATTAAGCATGACAGATAGTTAAGGTTCAAGCTGAAGCATTTGGATGTCAACGTCCAATGTATTTGGAATAAACCTTGGACCAGAAGGCAGAAGGTCTACAACAACGACAACAAATTCCACCAGTATGGAGCTCTTTCCTTGGTCATGGGAGATGGCCGGATGGGTGTGCTTGGTAATCCAAAAGTCACATACCAAGTTTGTTCCCATAGGTTTTTGATCTCGACGATACTGAGTGAGAAATCAATTTGGCACATGGTAAAGCCGTTGTGAACCTAGCAATGTGCAGTACGGGTGCGTGGTTCATGGTTGAGCACTCAAGAAAAATCTATTATGCTGTACTTTGGATGCACAAGGAGCTGCCAATTTGAAATTTAATTTGTGACTAGAACAAACTTTATTTATAGACTGATGCCTTAGAGCTTCTCCAATGGATTGTGTGTGAGGAAAAAAGTCTTCATCCACGTAGGATCCATGTTCATTTTTGCTAAAATAATTCTCCAACCCTAACCTCTACAATTAATATTAGCATGACATGCCTTAATTTTGGGAAGACATCCTCTAAGTGAACCTCTAGATGTAGAGGTTCACTTAGAGGATGTCTTCCCATCCACGTCAGCTTTTATTAACTAAAATAAATCTAATTTATTAAATATAAGAGAAAATATTATTTTTTTGTTAATAAAATCTACAATTTAATTTGAAAATCATATTACAACAAGGGAAAGATACATATGGGTTGGAGAATGATTCTTTTTTAATCCTTATAGTATTTAGGAAAACTAGTTATAGAGGATGTCTTCTCATAGTGCCACATAGGAAATTTACACAACCACCATTGAAGAAGCTCTTAACGACGACTTGTACAATCAAATTGGATAAGGAAAAAACTGAACCTTATTACTACCTATCAATCAAAACTACTACTAGTAGTTGTTAGCATATTAACCCGACTACATCTAATTTGCCAAGTCGGAGATATGTAGTTAAGTTGAACTTGGTGCTGATCAATTTGTTATCGGTGGGACTTGTGAACCGGAAAGTATGAGATCCGCAAATTCAACAACTGATTTCGCTGGTCCATCTGACCCTGTGTACTTGAGATTAACTTCACCTATTCTTACATCCTCACATGGCACACCTTTACTGCAAACGATACGTATAGCATTCCTCGACTGCGATGTTCCTCTTATATTGTTAAACGTAACATCACTTATCTTCACCATCGATGGATCCTATTACCCAGAAGAAAAATCCATGAGAACCAAACAATATTCAGATATATCTAAGAGTTGTCAATTATAATTAAGAAAAATCAATGCTCACCATTTTTGCGCAGCTGCTATCTCCATCCGGGCAGTAAATTTGATCGATGTTAATAGGGTTCCTAACATTGTCCATGATAATGTCATCAAAAATGAAATTTGAGGCTTCACTAGCTGGTGATTTTGGCCAGGTTTTGATTCTAACTCCATTAGAAGCTCCAGTAATGGTACAATTTGTAACCGTAACACCCCGGACATCTTCTTCATCTTCATACTTCCCGAGACTACCAACACTAATACCATGACCTGGTCCACAAGTTACGCCAACAACATGTACATTTTGACTTCCGGGACCAATCGAAACACAATCGTCTCCTGTTGCTATTACTGAATCAGTAATATTAACACCGTTTGACGATCCCATATGAATTCCATCCGTGTTTGGACCGTCTCCTGGAGCTTTTATGCTAATCGATGAAAATGTAATGTTTATGCATGCAAATAGATTGATGTGGAATTGCTTGCTATTACGTGATGTTATGTCAGTAATAAGCCCGTCTTCAATGAAGTTGAATCTAACATTCTGCATGTACAAAATTTGTTAACAATGACGGCAAAGAACGAATTTCAGTTAACAATTTAACATTGTTCCACTACACGGAATAGGCAAAATGATTTATTACTCACTGTCGGTAAGGTATTGCATTTCCCTTCATGTTTGCACGGATCTTTCTTCCAAGCTACAGAACCTTGACCGTCAAATGTTCCACCACCAGAGAGTTGCATTCCCTTGATTCTTTCGAATACAATCCAATCCTTATTAAACTTATCTGGATCAGATTCAGCCCTAAGATTTCCTTGTATCACAAAATTCATGGAACTTTTGCATGGACCATTGTATGTCACTTGACCCACTCGAAATGACCCTTTTGGAACGATATATGATGGCGCTCCCTTCGATGCACAAGCTAATTTCCAAGTATCAATGAAGGCCTTAATCAAGATTTAAGAAAGAAAAAAAAACCCAAATTAATCATAATAATGAGCACAAATATACACAACCTCTTCGCATGTAGGAAGATTCTATTGCTTTTACCTGAGTGTTATCTTTAACACCATCACCAACGGCACCATGGTCAACAACATTAAAATCTACAGCTGCTGCAGCAAACAGTTCTAATAAGAACAGTATACTAAAACATCCAACATATGGATTCAAACCCATTTTTCTTTTTCTTTTCCTTTTTCTAACTAAAAACAAATGTTAAGTTTCCAAGTTTTCTTTGTTTGCTGATTTCAGACAACTTATTGGGAGCTTATATAGATCCCAACTCTCACACGAGTAATCTAATGTGAGTGTCAGCTACCGCTTCATTTTAGGGTCTTCACTTTGAACTAATTAAACTCAAATCAGCCGGTATTACTCCTCATTTCTCTGCACCTACAAATACTAGGGTTTTGAGATTTTACCAAGTCCACTGTTCCGTGTGATTACTATAGCATGACTGCACGGTGTAGTAATCCCAAACTGATCATAAAAGAGTGGCACGGTGTATTTTTATCCTACTATCTATTAAACATAGGATGGAATGTATAGCATGACTGCACGGTGTAGTAATCCCAAACTGATCATAAAAGAGTGGCACGGTGTATTTTTATCCTACTATCTATTAAACATAGGATGGAATGTAACTGAAAGATAGTAATTTCGTGCAATGAACCAGCAACGAAATGTTAAATTTTCTCACTATTTTGTTGATTCTCCTCAATTTACTATTGCTGATGTATTCCTACACGGCTATTATACATCTTCTATAAGAAAAGGCATGCTACATATAACCCCAGATAGCTAAACAAAAAAAGAAACAAAAATTCTCAAATACAAGTGGAGTCAGATACTACAGTCTACAAGTGTCAGGATGGAGGATACAACGGGACAAAACTAAAAAAATCATTGTATGGGCCCAGCTAAGAGAAAGCACTGTGGTGTATTTTTAGCATGTATTGTATGTGAAAGTCCTAAGACAAATTAAAACTTGAAATAGATCTGTTACACGTTTGATGTCGTTTTTACCAGGCGGACACTCAATGGCCGCACCAGACGGCCTCTCAGTGGACGCCAGCGGCCATTCAATGTGCGCCCAAATATAGGCGCCTACTCAGTGGCCGTCCCTCGATTTTTGTATTTGTTTGACTTTCTTTCCTCACACCTCCTTTACACCCCATCTAAACTACTCATTCTCAACGGTTACATTAGTATCCACCGTCCAATTTGCAACGGATAAATTTAAAAAAAAAAAATATAAACGTTTGGTATTTTCACAATGAAACCAACATAACCATCCCCAACCAAAAATTAACTCCCATCAAGCATATTATACTCCCAAAAATTATCCTTCAATTCTCGCCTACCACTCAAATATGTATACACCATCTGTCATGAATGTTAGGGGGTTGTCCTGGTTAAGAGGTAACGGCGGGCTGGAAATATTGAGCCGTTGTAGCTGTGTCCGTTATTTGGTCTGTTATGTCGGTTTTGTGTCGGCCATTTGTGCGAGTTGCACATGTGCCTTTCCTTCATTTCCTTTTAGTCTGCTGAGTTTGTAATTGTTGGTTTTATCAGAAAATTAATCAAAAACCTTCTTCTTCTCAAAACCGAAGCTCTCAAGCTTTTCCCTCTTGTTGTCTTGATGTAGTGCAACCGAAGCTCTCAAGCTCTCACCACAAGCTCTCAAGCTCTCAAAACCATCACCATTTCTGCAACCGAAGCTCTCAAGCTCTCAAAAACCTTGTGACCGGTTGCAGAAATGGTGAATCAAAAAGATTTAGAGGAGATTAATAAGAAGATTAAAGATCTAATGAAGTATTCTAATCAGCATCTTCGTGAAAAACCTCCATGGGTAGAACAGATAGCTGCAAAATTGGAACAAGTAAGCGATGGTGTAGATGCTGACTTGGTAGAGGCTGATTTGAAGAAATTCAAATCAAGTTCTGAATTTACTGAGGATAAATGGGAGACGTCCATAGCTGCTATTTTCGATAAGCTCAAAATTGAACTCATCTCTACTGTGAAGACGGCGATATCTGATGCATTTGAGAAATATGGATTTGGTGGTGGAAAAATCAAAGACGGTAGATGATACATCGGAAGCAACGGTTGACGATTCAAACTCAGTAGAAGAATCAAGCAAAAATTCGTCAATTCATATTGATTCTTCAGATTCAATAAAAAGAGGAGGTAATTATCAAAGTAAATTCAACACTCGTTTCTCATATGTTGTTGTTCCTCACCAATTCAAATTGGTTTATTCTTTTTCTGATGGAGGTAAGGCTGATTCGATGTATATGGATTTACCTAGTTATAATTTTTCTCGAATCTTATATGATAGAGGAAAAGGATTGCGTAGACTTATTTATGTGGATAAATATCTTGAAGATTTTGTTCCTAAGCTGAATTGTGAATATGGATATTGCTTATACTTGTTGATTATGAAATTGGATGAGCTCATGTGTTAATATTGGTACCAGCTACACTCGTGTGTTGTTCGATAGAGGTAAGAGTAAAGCTAGTTCAACTATTACTTACTAGAATTTTATTATTCAACTAATTCAAATGTTGGGGTATGGACCAGATTCATGGTTTTCATATTCGATTGTTTTGGGAATTACGGATGCTGAATATAGAGAGGATATCAAGCTGTTTGCTAAAGAGACTAAGAAAAATGAAAATTTATTATTCTTGATTGTTGAAATGGCAAAGACAATAGTCCTGAGGGGTCGAATGGTTGCAAGTGGAGAATGGAGTTTGAATGGTGGTGAAGCTAATTGTGTCCTGCACATGGAAAAGGTATACCTGAATTCAGTCAATAAAGATGTTGAATATCACATGGTGCTGATTCTTTCGGATGGTTTTACATGTCATTATCTGGTGCTTAATGTCTCGGGTTCCATCATTGTTATAGTTCATTCTTGTCTCTCGAAGATAGGCACTATTTCTCATATGTTGTTGTTTGATGTGAATAATGGGAAACGGGCTAATCAAAGTGTAAGAACCCGTTATTCATCAGTTGGAGGAGTAACTTCACAAGTGATTAAAGCTTTAGGACCAGAAGATGAATTTCCTGGAATTCATGTTTATACTCTTATGGTGATTATCACACTTTGGAAGTCGTTTTGAACTTCTTAGAATGAGTTTCTTCTTGCAATTTTCATTACTTGCATCCAAAATTTGTCGTAGACCTATGACATTTCTGCACTATTGGAGTTATTTGCACATGCTTTGCTTCAGTCAGTTCCTTGCTTCTAGCTGCAGCCAAGTGATGAATATGAACTATATGTGCCATGTATTTGATTCTGCGGGATGGTGCGTGAAAAGAATTGTTGAATATGTCTGGAGAGGAATTCTGCAGTCAGAAGTCGCAGCTCTGAGAATGGAAATGCACAAGTTCACTAAGACTTCTGTATCTGTTATGGTGCTTCACAACAAGAGTTTGTGTATACTTTTGTAAAATCTTTCTCTGCTATGGAATTGATAAGGTCAGCATTCATCTCTTCTATCATAAAATTCAGTTCACAATGTAGAAAAGCTTACAACCTGGACATGGTCACAACTTCTGTTGGTGTTTACTTACTTGAAAAATTCCTCAAGGAAGACTCAGTTATTTGGTTCTTCTTGGCACACTACAAAGACATCAGTATACTTCATTCAGTAAAGATTGTGCAGTGCCATATGTTGGAGGGCAAGCAAAAGTCGATAGAGCCAACTACTTTGTGTAGGGTTCTCAAGTCTTTCATCCTTGAGGACAAGGATGGTTTGGTGGAGTGGGCAGTACAGTTATGGGCTATCCACTATCAAATGTGGGAGGATGTTGTGCTTAATGAGAAAAAAGTCTTGGGAACTGATTCATGGTTGTCTGATATTAAGGTTAAATTGAATCAACAGGTTCTCATACCAAAGATCTTGTTGGAGATAATCTTTGGCAGCTCAAGTTCATCTAGTGTTGGAAATGCAGGACATGAATGTGCACGGGGTTTTGGTGGGGATGGAAATTACTTATTCCTACACCTTAAGGGTGATGCATATGTGAAGGGCAGATTATACGAGTTGTTCAGAAGAATGTTTAAGGAAGCTGCTGGCAGTTTTATACAGCTAGGAGAGAAAGTTCTGAAGTGTTCTTTGATCATGGTGACTCAGTTATCCACTCTTTCAGAAGTTATGAGATCATTGTATGTAGTGGATTATATTATAACCTTACAGTTAAGATGTGGTTGGCATATACATTGGAAACTTCTATATAAGAAGTCATTGAAGACCTGTGATGCAAGTTTACACACAAATACCAAATGTTCTCGACATTCTATATTCTGTGGCTGTCAGTTACGGGGATCAAAGTACCAACCAAACAAGGGTTGTACTGTCAGATATAACCTTTGTTTGAGATTACAACAGAAAAAGGATCTAAGACAGTTTGCATATGTTTTTGCAAGAGCTATGCTGCTAGGGAATTCTTAAAATCGGTTCTCTTCTCTTTCATTATCAAATCCAGTTCAGAAACTGAAAGTGAGTCTCGGGTCAGACAACATTGCTTCAGGTTAGAGCTAAACTTATTCATTTCTAGTTCATGTCCTATGGTTAGAAGGTGGGAGAGTAATTTCTTATATGGAAGAAAGCCAAGTGTAGCATGAAATTCTGGTTCCATTGGTGCCAGTTGTGTGAAATTCCCTTGTAGTCAGTTGTGGCATGTGATCTTCGGAATCTTACAGAAATGCTCGAGACACGCTGCAACTTTACCCCCAAAGTCTAATAGAAGTGACATCATTCAGGTTAGCATCAGCATGGTCAAGCTTAGAGTGGTAAGGGTAATCCTTGTCACTACACTACATGGACTTTTCATATACTTCTTAAACATTTTTTAAGTACCTAAAAGCCCTTACTGGTGGGAAAAGTGAAAAGCTGGAACTACATGATATCAGCAGTGAAAAAGTTTTCTCAAAAATAGATAGACATGAGAAATTTTTTGTGTTAGAAGTGGGAGTATGCTTGCTATTGCAACCCAGCTAGCTAGCTATTTACAGAGAAGAAACCATGAATATTCATGTTCATAACTCAACTGGTCATGAAGTAATATTTCCCAAGATCCATGATTCTTCTTCTATTACCTACCAAGTCGTGACTTGTGCAGATAATGGGTTCATTTTACTTGGGAAGGTAAACACATGAGGCTTGATTTTGTCTGTTGTTTGGAAGGAGGAAACCCAACCAAGCCTGATGCTTAGTTTCTGCATGAGAGAGACCAATCATGTGTGTGCCTTGATGCTACAGTGTGCAAAGGGGGCTATTCTAGACTTGTTCTGTGTCCAAGGAAAAGCTACAACAATTATATATTTCATCAGTCCAACTCATGACATTTTTGGATATTGGATCTTCTATCCTTGAGGTCAAGGATGATTTGAAGGAGTGGGTATTTGTCATGAATGTTAGGGGGTTGTCCTGGTTAAGAGGTAACGGCGGGTTGGAAATATTGAGCCGTTGTAGTTGTGTCCGTTATTTGGTCTGTTATGTCGGTTTTGTGTCTGCCATTTGCGCGTGTTGCACATGTGCCTTTCCTTCATTTCCTTTTAGTCTGCTGAGTTTATAATTGTTGGTTCTATCAGAAAATTAATCAAAAACCTTCTTCTTCTCAAAACCAAAGCTCTCAAGCTTTTCCCTCTTGTTCTCTTGATCCAATTTGTAGTGGAAACACTACAACATCATCTTAAATTCGTATGGAAAATTTAATTTAGATTCTGAGATAATGCAAGTTAGATTTTTATTAATGTTTAGGCCGTCAAACATGATTTCATAAGACCAAAACCTATTTATCTAATTTGCACTCCTTTGAACCAATAGGCGACCTTACTAGACGAGTTAGGTCTCGTGAGTGCTTACAAAGTGATATTCCCACAAAACCATTACAGTCATTTGATATTCCTTACATACTGGCCAAATTCTCCTTGGCCTATGTATCCCTCGATGGTGCTACGTAGATGTTGACAATTGAATACTGGTTCACAAATCATTTTCTCTCTCTTTGACTTCAGCCGTTTTGGGTTGACCGGAAAAATTTTGGCGACGAACAACATTAAATTCTCAGATCTACTCGGGTTTCATTAACAATAATCATTAAACTTTAATTTTTTGAGTGAATCGAAGGTAATGTGTATGATTGGGGTTTTTATTTTTCACTAATTCTAGATAGTTCTTTGTGAAATCAGTTTTTTCTGAAAATATTTTTCAGGAAAAATGGTTTCCGGGGATGAGTCTGATATTCAGAAGAATAATGAGAAGAAGTATACTTCGATTCCTCTCCTCGATGAAGAAATGGATGAGAGTATCAATGAATGGTGTTTTAGCTTGATCGGAAGGTTAGATTTAAGTAAATTGAAGATTGAGGATGCTGAGATTGAGCTCAAGAAACAATGGAAACTTACTGGTGCGGTGCAATTTATTCCTTTGGGTAAGGAATTTTTCATCATTCAATTAGATAATGAAGATGATAAACAGTTTATTTGGAAAGGATATTGGAATATTGAGTCTCAAATTTTGAAAGTTAAGAATTGGGAGAAGAATTTTAATCCGGAAAATCAAAAAACTACAACGGCTTTTGTGTGGGTAAAATTTCCAGGTTTAGCAATTGAATATTGGAAGGAGAAGATATTGATGAAGATTGCTGGTAGTATTGGAAGAC
>JAJJMA010208390.1:0-16560 GCA_023529015.1 Papaver nudicaule | reverse complement strand
GCTAACATTGATTTAATGTCGACTTCATGAAGCTTTGTTTCACATAGAAAAATCAAATCAGGATTTTGGGTTCTAACTAGATCTTTAAGGTGGTTTCTAGTTGCCTGAGACCTAAAACCCTGAACGTTCCATCTTAGGACTCTCATTGATAGGTGTTTATTGCAGTCAATTAGGAATTGCAATCCTGCTACAATGATGAGTTTAAAGCTGTCTTGTTGGGGATCTACTATGCACAAAGTCAAATCAGAGCAGTTAGGGCAATATAAAAGTAGATGTACAAACAAAATAATTTCCACTTTCCCTGCACAGAGAGCAAAGCAATTATGGGTTGAAATACTACAGTGTTGACCAATTAAGCAGCTGCAATAATTACCAGACACTTATGATGAGCTAGCTAAGAGGAAATGAGTATTAAAAGCAAGGTTTAAATTAAATCTAGCACTTAATGTAACTTTAGGACGTTGAATGCTGAAAAGAAATTCAGAAAGTAAAGAAGTATGAAGTTTAATAAGACTGTATACCTTAAGAGCAGCCCTTCCAATTGAAACACCACCATGTTGTGCAGCATCCATGCTTGAGTTGCTTGATTGCGATCCTTTAGAGGTTGCACATACCCCCGGTTTTCCATTCTGCATCATCTGAGAGCTAGCAATCTCTTCATGTTCAAAGATGGGGTTGATGTGGGAAAGTGAGGTTGAATGGGTATTGATGTTGGTTAGTTCATCCACTGTTCCTTCCCTTTGTCTTTTTGATTTCCGATTGGTTTCTTTATCCTCAATCTCGACCATTTCCAAGTCATGATCAAGTAGTGATTCATTGACTTCCTCAAGATTCAAAGTTTTTGATGTTAATATCTTCTTTTCTTCAGCAGTTTGAGTCCATGCAGCATAATCTTCATCTAACATTTTTGCGAGCTTTAACTCTAACTCAATTGTCTCACAGTTGGCTGCTACATGGTCCACCACAAAACACTTCCTGCAGATGTGATATGGTTGTTTCTCATAGTGATAAACCACATAGATCCTTACACCTCCAGGTTTGTCGATCCATCCACCTCCTTTGAGTGGATCTTTTAATTTGATTTCCACATGGACCGTAGTAGAAACAATGCCCCTTGGCATTCTTTTGTTAGTCACCACCCTCCGGCCTAGGTCACTGCATAGCTCATTAAGAATCTTGTCAGAAGTTGGGATGTTACCTAGCCCTCTGAACTGCACACACCTAGTCTGTTTGTCAAATATATGTTCTTCAATACTTTTGTTTGGGTTGTATTTCTGAACAGCAAGATAGTATCCATCAACAGTCCAAGGGGCTCTCTTTAGCACATCCAGAATGCACTTTTCCTCTCTAAACTTAAACACAAAGAGGTTGATACCTTTGGATTGAACTGCAACCTTATTGTGTTTTCTCCAGATTATATTGACTTGTTCTTTCACATCATCGAAATCAACTATCTGATCACCAAAGAATTTTCCTAGCAAGGCAGTCGACCAATCATCTGCAGCTTCATTGATAGCTTCAGCTGACACTACTGATCTTCTTATGGGATTGAGTGTGATGGCAGTAGTGGCCATACTTTCAGAGATTTCTTCAACAGACGGATTTTGGTTGTTCTGGAGATCAGCCATGGTATGAAAGTGTAGCAGAATACTTTTGTGAAAGTTAGGTCTGTAGGTTTTTTGAGAACATGAGGATATCTAATGGGATTATAAACCAAAAACCTATATTTTATCGGGTTAAGATAGCTGAAAATATGGAAAGAGAATATTCTCTCATTGAGATTTGGATGGTTGTTTTTTACTACTTTTTGAATTTTGAAAAGGAGGGAGACCAGGCTGTGATTTCTCCTACATTTTTGGTAATTTTTTTGAATCGGATTTTCTAGCGGACTCATCGATGCAACAGAGTTTCTGAACCAGGAACAATGGAGTTTGAATGGAGTTTTAAGTGACATGTTGAACAGAAAGAGATTGTATAGTATCAGTAGATGACAGCAGAATACTGCAAACCTGCAAACGACCTTTGCTTCAAAGGATAACACGACTTGTTGGCAATACTAGCACGACTTGCTAACAAACAACTCAATAACAAAGATGCTATGAGCTACCACGACATGATATACAACTGTGATGATCAATAGAAGAGCTGCAATAATCAAAAATTAGAATATCATATTAGTAAGACAAAAACAGGAGATAGAAGAAGATGTTTTAAAAGTTTTGAAAGAACATGGAAATGCTTAAAATTAGATCTAAAATGTGATAATGAGTATCTGTGATAATTAAAAAACTAATAAGAACAACTGATTTGATGCATTAAGTGTAGAACAGTGTGAAAGATTGATTGAACATTGGCAAAAACTAGAGAAAGATGATAAACTGATAGAAGAAGATGTTTTATGACAGTGGCTAATAAGATACTTGGATTGTTGTTGAAGGACATTAAGTTTTGTTCCTGACTCCAGGTTTTGTTCAATTGTTGTTGAGAGTAAATAGCTTCGGGAAGGAGTGCAAACCAAATTTATTAGAGTACTATGCTTGGTTGAACCCACTGACGCTGATATGTGAAGTCAGTAGTCAAAGTTATATACCAAAACTAAATACTTGGTTTATTCTACTAAAGTCGGTTTCAGACTTGTATAGGTGGACAAGACCCGGATCAAGTTGACCTGAAGATTAAAGACCAAACGAAAACATCTACTAGGACATCCCTAAAAGGTTAGTACCATGACTTGATTCCTTAGGAAATCTATAATGTATCATTCTATCATTCGAAACGATTTTGAGGGCTTGTGTATGATTTTGTGAATTCAGAGAAGATTCATATCCAAAATTGATTCATCTTGATGATGATCTTGTCGCCATAATCTTAAGTACCCTTTTTAATACTGACTAAGTTTTACTAAGAGTAAAGAACAAAAGATGAAAAAGAGGGGATACCGAGATATACCACCAACTTTTTAATTCGTGAACCTAGTTGATTAGGTTGCTTGAACAATCTCACAAATCAATATTCAAGCAACAACCTGAGTACAGTTCTGAGAACCGAATCCCAATAAGAACGAGTTTTTATAGATCTCAACAGAGATGGATTCACTCAAGGGTTTGAATCAACAACTTGCAATACTCTAATTATATAAATCAGAGACAATATAATGCGGAAGGGAAAAGTAATGCAAGACACCAGAATTTTGTTAACGAGGAAACTACAAACCAGCAAAAAAACCCGGGGACCTCGTCCAGATGTGAGCACCCACAGTATTAAGCGAATACATACGCTAGTCTACTCTCAGACTTCGGCCTGAAATGTATCGAGACTTAATTAACCCTACAAGCAACTCAGCTACCGTTGTGCTCCTACGTCTCTTGTCTCCCGCAGAAACCTACGTACTTGATTCCCCTAGCTGACGTCCTTTACAGGCCTATGAGTTGCTCCACTTCCCTTTCGTGAAGACTAGCGCTACCCTGCCTCTAACAGGACGCCTGGTGTACTCGATTGTAATTAAACAAGAATACGATTGTGATTTCCTTTAGACTTAAAGTCAAGGTTAATGGAAATCGATATGTTGATTAAGGCTTATTGATCTAGCCTAAACAGCTTTACCTCCTAACGCTTGACGAACTTAGTACAAGACCTAGTTCGTGAATATGCGTTATGGAACTTCTAGGGCTTATTATTTTTTCCGTACGAAGTTTTTATCAAATCTTGGTCGTGATAAGATTGAAATAATTCAAACGACCCAAGATGCAGGATCGAGAATTTTACTTCCGACCTTGCTTCACGATCCTCAAGTGAAGTTTTTCAAATAGTCGTAGTCCAATAAAAGAACTTCGAGATGACGACCAACATTTATGCAAGGATACACAAATGTGTAGAGGATTGAGATTGTATCTTGCAGAAGGTCATCTATTTACAGTGATCATCAAGGGAGGCTGCTTGAAAGTTAAGCTACCTTGAGTGAGGCTCAAGCAAGTTTCCGAACTTAGAAAAGTCTGTAGGCTTGCATTGAGGTCCAACTCAATCTTTTTCTAACCCGTTGGTCGAAACGTAAAGGTTGTGAGAACACTCGCCTTGTGATCTAGTGAAGGAAGGCAATGGCTAAACAAGTTTGACCATGCTAAAGAGTCCATACACAAGTATACGAACTTAAAGAAAATTGTGGACATGAGCTCCATGGGCCATATTAATATTGTGAGAGGTTACGAGAATCCGTTCACAATAGGCAAAACATCAACACATGAACGCGTATGTTGTTGAGAGGTTTTTCCATGGTTTATATGTACGCGTACATGTTCGCGTACATAGAGAAAATTGTTGAGTTCAGGAATCTTCTGTGTTCTCATGTACGCGTACATGTTCGCTACATACAAAATGCTCAAGTTCAATAGAAAAGTTGTCCAACATATGAACGCGTACATGAACGCGTATGCTGTCCAGACAATCTAAGAACTAACTCAATATTCCACATTCTACTTGAGCATTGGTCATGTAATGACTTAAATGCTTAAGAGAACTAATCTTTATAATCCTTCGGATCACATAAACAATAGAGTGATAAATACGAAACATGAAAGGAAAACCTTTCTAACCTTAATGAGGACGATATGTTTTATCAAGTATGTAAGCTCCGGTCTTCATCTTCAGTGGTCTTCGTCTCGAATACCTAAAACTATCCTAGTCCGAGTTGATATTGTAGACTTATCAAGGATTGTGTTTTTGTCATCTAAACTTGACAACTGATTTGAGATAGCAACATTAATGGGTTCAACCGAGCAATGCTCTAACAAAAGATGAGTTTGAACTCAAGGCTTTAGGTTACCTATGTTTGAAATGATCGCCAACCTACATGCGCAATAGACATTAGGTTCACGAACGTATGTATGGAGGGCTAGGTTCACAAACCTATTTGTTTTAGGTTCACGAACATGAAAGATTCTCCTGTCCACAAATGTGTTTTTGGTTTTTGTCATTTTTTATTTCAAGTATGTTTCCCTAAGCTTGATACATCGTTTTATCAACAACTTTAAATGGTTTTGATATATAGGTTTCGATTTTTCATTTGTCAATTCCTGTAATTTACCTAAGCTGGAAGAATCAAGTTTATATTCTTTAATTTTTGGTGTTTCACGATACAATTTTTTCAAATTAAAGTCTGTAAAATCTATTACAATTTCAATCAAATTACAGTATCTTTGTATTCTAATAAATCTCATATGAATAATAACCAATTTGAGATTCGGCTAGTTTTGAAGCACTCAATTTATTAGAAAAAATAATATAATGAAACCCCATTATGAATAATAAAAAATTTAACGCTAGGTTTGCGAGTTAAAGTTGAAGATGAAGTTGGTAATGAAGAAATCTTTTCATGTAAATAACTTGCTCGATAAACAATAGTGAGAAATGCTAAAATTGGAATATGTTAATAGGATGTCAATTGCATGATACCGAGCACGGGTTTCAAATACAACATAGATGATGACTTAGTTGAAGATAAAGATTGAATTAGAGGTTTGATTTTTCAATTTTCCTCAAATTCCTTCTTCAATATTTTCATATCAACAATTATCCCTAAATTAGTTTTGAATACAAACCTTAAAATCCCAATGAAAGGAAAAACAACAATCACAACCGACGACTGATGTGGCGGTGGTGGTATTTGAGGTTTTTTTTTTTTTTAAAAAAAATCTTTCCACCGTAAAACATAAGTTGAAGATGGTTTCTTCAACTCTTTGTCAGATGATTTCACACTAGCACTCTTCATTTTCTTCTTGATTTAAGTTCATGAAAGCAAAAGGCTTTCTTCATTTTCTTTAGTAATAACAATTTGATAATGGTGAAGATGAAGGAACACTTGCTAATTTTAGTAAAGGATTTTCTTGGAGATAATTATAGGTAATTAAGTTCATATGATTTTCTAATTAAAATTTGAAAAAAAATAATATAAAAATGAAGTAGACTTAGACTTTGAGTCAATGGTAGATCCATGTATCATCCATTGATATTTTAAGTATCGGGTACCATAATTCAGTATTGGTTATTTGTTGAATAACATTTCAATTTTTATAGACAAACATTTCAATTCAGTTGAAATTTGGATATTTCAAATAGCATTTCAATTTCTTGGATGAATCTTAGTCAAGATGTTATATATGCATTTATTAGTGAAGTTTACATGCTTTGCATATATCATTGATTAGGTCTATGATTTGAAACATTGGCTAAGATAGATCTTGGGTGAAGCAAGCTTGCAATGTATTGGTTTATTCCAAGTGAAATATTTCTAGTCGCCGCCCCCCCCCGGGGGGGGGAACGGTCTCGTGTCAGTGTTTATAACCACAAAAGATTCCTCCAAATAGGAAAGTTTTTAGCTTTAAAGATCTCACTACAAAGAGTATTTAGAAATAAAATACTTGTACGGGTTATTCTAATAAGTTAAGCTTGGTTATTGATGTTGGAATGTGTATAATCACAATCAACTAAGATTTTGGGTTACACAAGGTGGACAAAGCCTTATGGTAAAGTGTTTTGCAACCTTTAACCGACTTTTGCCGCCTATATATCTTTGGTGTGAAGTGATCAATTGACTTTATATTTTCTTGGGGAATTTTGATTTCCGCATCTCTTTGGTGAGAATTCTAATAAGAAACAAAAATTCTTGCTTAGCGTTACCATCATTGTTGTTAGAGCATGGTTCGGTCAACCTCACTAAGTGTTGGTATATCAAGCTTAGTTGTCAAATTTAGTGATCAAAACCCGCTCGCTTGAAACACAAGTTAGGAGACTTCATTGAGTTAGCTTTAGGTTGTGAAAGATGTTGGGGGGATTTAGATTCACTACATGAAGAGTCGAAGAAGATCGAGGAGCAAACCAGGATATTCAGCTTCGCGTTCAAGAGGTTAGTGAATCTAAATAACGCGATTCCATTATATTTTACACTTGTGCTATAAAAGACAAAACATAACATAATGCTTGAGCTTTACGTTATGACTTGATCACTTGTGATCAATGTGTCTTAAGAGATAACTCCACGATATCGCTTGCGGTATTGTTGTTGTAGTTATGACATTCTATATTGCTTAGAGATTTATTTTCTTCTCCATCTCTAAGTGAATAATAGCAGTTTATGATGTTGTCTCTTTGGTATTACGAGATTAAATCCATCATAGTATTGTGTCTCGACTTACCTTATCCGACTCTGTCGGATTGATTAATACGTATCCGTATGTGCTAAAGTAATCGAGATCGTGACTCACACTTATGTTGTGTAGACTCGACATACTTCTTTTCTGAGTTCGAATACTATATTGTTGTTTGGCTCTGATTTCTAGAGTTCGAAATCATGCATTTGATTTTCGACGTATGAACATTTAGAATGCCATATCACTTTTAGGTTTCGAAACCATATTCCTGTTTTCTTTTCTTATGAACTTTAGAGTTCGAAACCTCAATGTAGGTTTTGTTAAAACTGACTTTAATTTCCGAAACCTTAATTTGGTTTGGGTCCATGAGCTATTGAGTCTGAAACTTAAATCTAAGTTTTGACCATAAAGAAAACTTGAGTTCGAAACTATGTTTGCTAGCTAATGGTGACTTGAGAATCGAGACCAATGAGTCTTGACCATGTGAGTTCTAAAAGGTTTATAATAAAGACTTTGGGGTTTCCTAAAGGTTTATGTGAACCGGGAAATATATCTTGTGCGTCAAGGATAAAAAGGTGTGATGCTGAAACGTCTCTTGACCACATGGACTCTCAAGTTCGTCACCAATTATTTGTTATGAATATAATATGGGTTTCTTGTTTCGAAACCTTAATAAGGTTTTTTTAAAACAAATTCTAAAGTTCGAAATCAAACTTTGATTTCACTATATGGAATCTAGATTTGGAAACCTTAATTTGGTTTCAGTCATATATGAACTCTAGGATCTGAAACCTAACTTTGATTTCTGCTAAACAAAATTTAGATTTCGAAACCTAATTTCTGGTTATCTCATAAAGCGTATTTTGAAGTTCAAACTCTATCATTTTGATTTGTGCTTCAACGAATTAATGAGTTTGATATTCTCAGTTTGAATTTGTTCATCTTCAACGTACAACTAAGTGTGTTTCATTCATCATCAGAAATATGGTTTGTGGCTCTAGTTAGTTGACACATGATTTCTGATCAATACTGTAATTGATAAAATCGTCGTATTTATATACTACATGATCAAATACTCGATTGAGTATTCTTTTGATGTTTGATGTGAATTCTCGGATATCATTAAAGTGATTATCTACATTGAAATCGTGAATTCATTAGGAAGAACATTTGATATTACTCGGAGAATCATACAAGGTACTTTCCATGGTATATCTATAATGTATGATTCAGAATGTTCTTGAACCTATGTGTTCACTTAAGCTTAACACACAAGGCTTGTCCATGTCTGCGATGATACGTTTGTGCGGAACTTTAGCCACATTGGACCTGATCCCACTTCCACCTAAGGATCGATCTGGCCCGTCCAGCAATGCCTAGGAAGTAATGTCGAAATTATCAAAGTTGATGACGACATTTGGAAGTAATAATACCATAAGATGATTTTCAAATCCAAGGACACGGATTTTTAATTGAACTCTATCTCAGGGAGTATATTTGCTAAGCACCGTATTTCGAATTAATGAAATATCCAAATATATCTTATTGAGTATTATTTGTTTTGAATGCTTTTGGCTAAGCATTTAATGGAATGTCTTTTATTAAATGTAAAAATGCTAAAGTATTAGATCTCATTAAATGATATGAGTCTATGTGAGGAATTTTGAAATTGATATGGAAATGTGCTTTAATGTATTTCCGAAATTAATTTAGCCTCATTTCAAAGCTAAACCTTGGTCATATAAATAAGAGTGATATTCCTCCTGAAAGCTTTGTCCCTCTACCAAGTTTCATTCTTCGGAAAAGTTAGCTTGTGATACCCACTATTTCTTTCAATACCATTGAGATGTTTCTCTCAGTCTGGATTAGTGTGAAAGTCCTCTTAGGGATCGAGAAGCCTAGAAGTACCTCTTCAGGGAAACTAGTTTATGTTTACTGGTCTTCTTTGTATTGTACTTGTGTTCTGTTCTATCACGTTTATCAAAGTCTTACGACTTGTTTATTTCTAAGGTCCTTCTCTTCTGATATAAAGCCACTCAAGATCGTAGTGATTAGAACATCTCTTATTTATTGACCTGGATTTGTCAGCAAGCCGCATTCGGTTTGTGTGCCTAACTAATAGATATAGAGTGGAATCAAGATCGTTATTTTGGATTATTATTTTGCAGGTACTTTGTTCCTCAAGGTCATATCATATTGTACGCATCCATTATTGCTTGATTCCATCTGGGATGACAAGGTTGCTATTTCGAGAGTTTCAGCTTCAAAACCTTGTTTGATATCTCGAGGGGTTTATTAACCAATTAAGTAAACTTAATAGCCTCGCTCTTGGTGTAAAACGACTTCGGTGAAATATTTGTTAAGTTACCAAGGATATCATTTAGTGGTTTGGCCTGTCGCTATTTGGTTGTTTTCCATAAGGTTGTAGTCGTCCGATTGGAGGTCGGGTAGCGATAGTCTTCAAGAAGACTGTGGAGCAACTCTTAGGGAAGACAGTAAATGACGTATGTTTCTCTAAGAGAGTACATGTGCGTGATCACCTTGTTATGGTTGGAGGCGCAGGAATACTGAGGGGAATTCTTTGTGCCTAATAGTCGTATTAGGGTCATATTGTTTAAACCAACTAGTCCGAAGTCTGAGAGTAGGTATGTTAGTGGTTTAATTCTTAAGAGTATTCAAAGTGGACTAGGTCTCGGGGGTTTTCTACGGGTTTATAGTTTCCTCGTTAACAAAATTCTTGTGTGTATTTTACTTTATTTCCGCATTATATTTGACTTGTCATTTATAATTAAAGTATCGTACTTGGTTGTTGACGTTGTCTTTCTTTATCTTGTATTGATTCTCGTTGGGTGAATCAATCAGTGACGAAAGAGATCTTGTTCTTGAGTTATTGATTACAGGAACCGTTCAAGGTTTGACTTATAGGTTGCGTAAAATAAAATATTGGTGGTGTACTCGGTACCCTCGTCTTTTCAATTGTAGAATACGTAAATATCTTGACATACAAGAGCGAAGAACCTTTGTCATTCTATTCAACCCTCAAACTGAAGAGATCCTCTTTCTAAGTTCAGAAGCAGTGACGGATCTACATTGGTACAAAGGGGGACAGTTGTCCCCCCTAAATTTGAGCAATTAGGAAAAATTAGTGAGATATTTTAGGTTAATTAATTTTTTCCCCCTAGATTTAAGCAATTAAGCAATATCAGTGAGATATGTTAGAAAAATTAACTAGAAAATCCATTGTTGAACAACTAAGAAGGAAGAAAGTGTGGCTAACAAGGTAATACTTCATGGAAAAACATCAAAAAAAATTGCGGCCTCCGGCCGCCTTCCATCTCATTAGCATTATCTTTCACTTTGTAAAATTGTCCCCCCAACCAAAAAAATCTAGCTCCGTCACTGTTCAGAAGTTCTCTTTTATAAGAACTCCTCAAACTAACCGTCATTCTATTCAACCCCAGTTGATCTCACAATCCCACAAGGTTTCTTCTTTTTGGAATAATTCTCTAAGCACACGATGCAATTGGATATATAATATCCACAAGCATATGAAAAAAATATTCCTAGAATGGAAAAGTGGATTTTACTTAGAAAATTTTGTACCCAATTTTACAACGTTGATGATAAGTTTTGTTAAAATTGATTTTTGAGAGATATCTAATTTTGAGCACACTTTTTTTTTTTAAAGTGTGCGTGTGACATTTCAATCTCCACCAGGTTTATCAAAGACTGCTAGAGTAGAAAAACTTACTAGGTGTTGGTTTTCTTCCTTTCCCAATTGTATTTCCAGACAAGTTCTGATCGACCAAGCGGTGGTCTAAATTTCAATTATCAATGAAATCTCTTTTCAGTTAAAAAAAAAAAAAAAAAATCTCCACCAGGGCCTGACTTTGAAGCCTGGCAACCTAGGCTCCGGTCCAGGGTAAGTATTTTTTGTAAATCTACTTAGGGCCTTCACTAGATTTCTCAGCTAACCCTATACTACAAATCAAAGCGGCAAGGAAAAAAGAAATTCAATCATATATAGCCTCTCCCGTCTCCGTCTCTGTAATGCACACAGCCAGGTTAGTTTCAAGTTTCAATAATTGATTTGAGTGCTTGTAATCTCGTTAATTTGCATCTATTAAACTGGCCACTCCAAACAACACTGTTTTCGTTTCTTGAACACCATAAACCTCGCCCCTAATTAATTAGTACAGATTTTGATTCTATACAAGAGCTGACTCCCATGTGATGCGTATGTTTTATACCCTCAGTGGCACAGTGTACTGATCGGAGTAGTATCCCAAAAATCCCCATGGTAAAGAAAGAAAAGGGCAAGTAAAGAAAAGGGAGGAGGCACAGTAAGGCAGAGAGGGCAATGATTACTTGAATGAAACTGGACCCACGGTTAATAATCCTTTTCCTTTTTCAGTCTCTGTTATTTTTGACTTGGGATTGAGGTCCCACACTTTGGCCACCACTGTCTTTATGGATTGAATGATAAAGAGCACCGCACGTGGAGTCTGAACCAAGGGACTGGCCAACCACAATAAAAAGAGCCAGAATTTCCCTAAACTTACACCCCAAAATATCAAAAATAAAAACATAATACATAATACATAAATTTATATAACCCGACCCAACTCAACCAAATATTTGCAAAATCGAATTCACAATTAATTATTAAAGAAAGAAAAAAGTGAAATTTTTTTCTTTTGAAAAAATATTGCTTTTTCAAGCCACCAATATAATTCTCCTATTACCCATTGTCTTTCTTGCTTAAAGCTCCCCTTCTTCTTCTTCCTCTCTTATCTCCTCTCTCTATCTACTCCACACACACAACTCACTACGTAGAAACAACAAAAAATCTGTCCAGGATATAATCAAATTCTCAAAGAATTCTCAGCCAAAAACAACATATATATATATATATACCCTATATATTATTCCATAGATGGTAGATGGAAGAAAATTAATCAAGTAAGAAGGATTAAAAAGTAATTGAAGAAGAAGAAGAAGAAGAAGAAGAAGAAGAAGAAGAAGAAGATCAGCACAACAATATTTTGAAGTATCAAGTGTTAAAACTCAGCTTGTTATTGAGTTAAGTGGAGTGTTAATTAGTTTGGTTCAAGTGTTATATGATCATGGAAGGAGAAAATGGTTTAAGAAGGCCAAATTTTCCACTACAGTTGTTAGAAAAGAAAGAAGAAGATATATGTTCTAGTTCTGGTTATCCATCTTTAGGAATATCGTCATCAGAAACTACTACGAATAATAACTTTCGACCGTCGAATAATTCGAGTACTATTCAAAGTATATCAGAAAACAATTTATCGCCGTCGACATCTAGCGCAGTTGTTAAGAAACCACCACCAAAGAGAACATCCACGAAAGATCGACATACAAAAGTTGATGGAAGAGGACGTAGGATTCGTATGCCGGCAACTTGTGCAGCAAGGGTTTTTCAATTAACGAGAGAACTTGGACATAAATCTGATGGCGAAACTATTGAATGGTTACTTCAACAAGCGGAACCAGCTGTTATCGCCGCTACTGGAACTGGTACAATTCCTGCTAATTTTACTTCTCTTAATATATCGCTTCGTAGTTCTGGTTCTACTATGTCAGCTCCATTAAGAAGTAGTTATTTTAATCCGAATTTCGCTTTGACGACTAATCCACAATTAAGGATTAGAAGTGAATGGGAAAGAAACATAGACGAATCGTCTTCGCGGCTTTTGTTTCCCGGTGGATTAGACAGTAATAATAGTTCAACATCCACACTACTGAATTTCCAGCAGAATTCTAGTAATAACAGCAACAACAATAATAATGTAAACCATATGTTACAAGCTAAGCAGGAATTACGTGACGTTCCGTGTTTAGACATGTCGGTGGATACCGATTTAGGAAGAAAACGTCGATCCGAACAGCACGAAGAAGATCCATCGTCGCAGCAACAACAGAATCATCCTCAATTTGGTAACTATTTCTTACAATCAAGTTCAACAGGCTCTATACCAGCAAGTCAAATTCCAGCTGGTGGGACACTTTGGATGGTCCAAAACCCTAATACCAGCAACCAAGTTATGAGTGGTGATCCAATTTGGACATTTCCTTCCGTCAACAACCCAGCTATGTATAGAGGTTCAATGTCAAGTGGATTACATTTTATGAACTTTCCTCCTCAAATGGCTTTGTTATCTAGCCAGCAACAATTGGGTGCAGGTTTATTAGCTACTTCTACTACTAGTAATAATACTAATGGCAGTGGTGCTACCACTACTCCTGAAGGTCATTTGGGTATGTTGGCCGCGCTCAATGCTTATCGAGCATGGCCTAATATGGGTATTTCGGAACATCATCAGCATCATCAACAAGCAGCGGAATCCGACCAGTCTCCTCATTCACATCATGAAGGGAATGAAAGACATGATAGCACTAGTCACCATTCTTAGTTCTTCATCATATCATATGGCTTGATTCATGTCCCCCTCCCTTACCCCATTTTCTTCATTTATGATTAGTGAATGTATATCAAATTCAAAAAACCCTTTTTCTTTCCATGGCTGTTTTCTGCTGGCTACTTTTGATTTCCCCACTTTTTTTCATTTTTGTGCTGGGTATCTTAGGGTTTGGTAAAGACAAGATTTAACAGGTATTTTTTGCTGTTTTTTGTTCACTGTTTTTTGGATTGTTAACTTAAAAGCTTCATATATTATTATATTTTTTCGTTCATGGTAAAATATTATGATTTTCATTCAATATTATGCATGGCAAATTTAGGTCTAATTAACTAACCAGATACTTACATTGGCTTTTACCTATATAATTCATGACAGGCATATGCCTCATCAAAACCCTAACTCTGTCTCTATCTCACTCACTCACATACATATGGACAAATTATTTATTGTGCTCATCAATACAATTTTGACATTAGTGTTACGAAATTTATACAGTATACTATTGCCATACAAGTGAAAACAACAGTTTCACAGTGATTCTATATCTATGTCTTAATTTGCCATGCATCTCATGTTACTTCAGGTTTGGGACTGTGATTTTTGAGACTGAGCTAGATAGTAGTAATAATGGGGTCCATTCGTATATGTGCATCCTAGAAACCATTAGCTATTCATATTTTAAATGTTTGTATGGGAACCACCACCACCACAGGCACAGCAACCTAACAAGGTCATGATGAGACCCCACACCCAAACACAACTTATCATCATCAGGTGTTTGTGAGGTCCAGATGCTGGTCATTTCTCAACCAAATGTACATTGTATAATATTGTCATGCACACTGACTAACACGAATAAGAAGGTCAATCATACCTCGCTCATCATTCCATCTGGTACGGCCTAGCTATCATGCTGTTGCTAAATTTCGCCGCAAGTAAAGATTTCACTGAATCCCAGCTACTTCATGTACATTCTGTGGGTCAATCACCAAAATTCATCTGTACATTCTCACGTATCATGTTTACCCCTTGCCAGTATCAATACTACCCGGGCCAGTCAAGCATGCTGCTGCAGGCTCATCCATCATCACCCGCAAAGGTGCAGATATATACATGTTCATGCATGAACTCCAACATGAGCCTTCTAGCGTATGAGCATTTTTCATGTGCTACTTAGCTACATCTGCCGGAGGCCAGAGAGCTGCAGAATGCGACCTTCAGACAGTACAAGCTGGCTCGTATACATTTATAGCAAAAACTTGTCGCATAACTGTCTGTTCGGTCATTATTAACTTGATGTGAAATTTGACCTAATTAGCCTACCTAAATTTGGCCCCATAAATGAGTATTTGGCCCTATGAAAAAATAATTCCGGCGGATATTATATAGTAAAATCGGAAAACCCCTTATAAAAGAAGATTGTTTTACCCTTTCTCAATTAGTTGCTAATTACATGATTAAAATCTAAACAAAATTAACTAGATTTAATTAATTTGGTTTAAATCATAACCAGACAAACATGAAAACAAGAAAAAAAAATTAATTTTTTTTTTGGAAAACGAAGAACGCGAACAACAATCGGTGGATGTTTAGATAAAACATCCACCGATTGTTGTAACTTGAACAAGAATCGGTGGATGTTTAGCTCAACATCCACCGATTGTTGTTTTGGGTTTTGGAAAACGAAGAACACGAACAACAATCGGTGGATGTTTAGCTCAACATCCACCGATTGTTGTTTTGGGTTTTTGAAAAACGAAGAACACGAACAACAATCGGTGGATGTTGAGATAAACATCCACCGATTGTTGTAACTTGAACAATAATCGATGGATGTTTAGCTCAACATCCACCGATTGTTGTTTTGGGGTTTTTGAAAAACGAAGAACACGAACAATAATCGGTGGATGTTTAGCTCAACATCCACCGATTATTGTTTTGGGTTTTTGAAAAACGAAGAACACAAACAAAAATGATTTCGAAAAAAAAAAATGTTTTCTTTTATCTTTTAATCTATTTTGAAAGAAATCAAAATAAATTTGAAGTTTTAAATTTTTGTATTACAAAAATTAATTTTAACTAGTGAAGGGTAACTTAGTATATTCTTCATTTTTTTGACATCCCACAACCACTATCCCTAGATGGGTTTAAAATTCCATGGGGCCAAATACTTACTCGTGGGGCCAAATTAAGCTAATTAGACCATCTTTTTGGTTAAACTGATGTTTTATCACGAGACAAGTATAATTGATTGACAAAATGGTTATACAAGTTTGATTTGATGAAGCACAAACAAATCTTGATTAGTACTGTAAAGGATTAACTAGCTAGGAACCTCATCATAAATCGCTCTGGCTAGCTAACTGTACTATTGATTAGTTTTACTTTTACAGGTACTAAGTCAGGATGAGATATGTCTGGTGCATGGTAGGGTCGAAATAAAAAACCCAATGTTGATTGATTTTAATTTGAATTTTCAGAATGTTGAATAATCAGAGAATTCAGATCAGTAGTAGTAGTGACTAAAAGAGGAACATGCATGTGCATCTCCATGTTAGAGAGCTGTACTATTTTAAGCATAATAGTACTGCATTGTCCATTTCTGTCATCCCCCCTCCATGGAACCGTGTTTTTTGGCCTCCCAAAAAAAAAATTTGGCCTCCTACTACGTAACAAAAAGGGGCCAAACTACTAAAATACCCTTAACCCTATAATTACTAATATGCCATTCATCCTACTAAAAACCCACTAACCTAACCCTTCGTCTTCTTTCTTCTTCTGCTTCTCTTCCTCCGCAACTTCTTCTTATCTTCTTTCTTCGTCTTCTTTCTTCTTCTGCTTCTCTTCCTCTTTATGTTATACCACCACCACCACAAACTCATAAACCTTCACCAACACCACCATCATCATCAAAGGTTTCTGGGGGTTTTATCAGTTTTTTGTTATAAATCAAGTTGGGGACAAATCAA
>JAJJMA010208374.1:0-11221 GCA_023529015.1 Papaver nudicaule | reverse complement strand
TGGCTTATGGCCTAGCTTAGCTCCCGCCTAGCTTAGCCCACCATTAGCTTTGGCCATCATCCTCTTGGCCTAAGCCTAGTCCCGCCTAGCTTAGCCCGTCGTTAGCTTTGGCCATTATCCTCTTGGCCTAAGCCTAGTCCCGCCAAAGCTTAGTACGCCATCTTCCATCTTCTTTGGCCTATGGCCTAAGCCTAGCCTCACCAACACTTTGGCACTTACTTGCGTGGCCTAAGCTTAACCCGCCATAGTCTTGGCCGTTGTTCTTTGGCCTATGGCCTAGCTTAGTCCCCGCCAATGCCTCACGCCACCTCCTTGGCCTAATTATGGGTACCCATGCTATTGCCCTGGCCTAAGTTTGGAGCCCCATGACTTTTCCTTGGCCAAATCTTGGAGGCCCAAAGTCAGGGCGCGACTAAATCTTGGGGGCCTTACGGTTTTCCCCTCCTTGTGCTCACGAAGAGCTATGGTATTTTCTTCTCTCACGGGCTCTAGTTGCCCCCTTGGGACTAGAATATATTCTTCTCTAGCCTCCCCTCTACTTATGGGTCCCACTGATCCAAATCCTAGAGGATTATGGATTTTATTTAGTCCATAATACTCTAGTTTCCTAATCAAGGAATCCTGACAGCTCACGTATTTCCTTATGGCGTGATTTTTACAGCCCAATCAGTGAGGAATTAGGGGGCGCTTCCTTCACGAAATATTTTCCTCTGTGAGTTCCCTACAACATACTAAAAATTCAGAATTTTATCTAATATGGTCTGGCCTGGGTGATTTTACCAATGGACAACATGCAAACTGTCCAGAAATCTGAAAATAACATAAATGTTGTGGCTTATCCTTTGCGCCTTATACCTAATTTCTCAATAAGATTATTATACCATGCAACATGGTTTATTATGATTATTATGGCCTATCTTTAGGTCTTGTATTGGCAATGCTTATGCATTCTTGATGATGGCTACGCCGTGATAGCATCATTAGTCTGTTTTCCTGATTATGGACTTGCTTCTATAAATCAGTGCTATAATTCATAATCATGGCTCATGGCTATGACTCATATTATTTTAGACATTCATATGTCTTCATTACTCAGAGAATTGGTGCATTACATGCCACAAGCCAATTTCTCATATTTGTGGCAAACTGAAAGTCGTATTTATTTGGCTGTTGCCACAGAGAGTTGCTGAAATCCTCTCAGTCTAATTGGCGATTGCATAGCTCAATCCTTAGACTTATCTTATCTTATCTAATGGCGGTTGCTAGCTCAACCCTTAGATTTATTTCATTGGTTTAAATGGCGATTGCCCGGCTCAATCCTTAAACCAAATCTTAAGGAGATATTCAAAGCTTATCGCTTAATCTCTATCTTATCGCAAAGTCCTAAGTTTACCAAGTAATTGGTACGACTTGCACTTAGTCATATTTGACTTAACAAATATTTAACAAATCTTACGAGAATCAAGTAAGTTACATGGGGGGGGTATTCTTTTAGGGTTTTGGTTTGGCGGTCTACGGCACGTGTGATTGCAACGGCTCAATCACTTAACGGGAAAGAAAACTAAGTCGTGCGAACGTTGCTGAGAAGATGGGAAAGAGTAGTGGGCGGTTCATTCTTCCCTAATAATAGGCGCAAGACTTTCCCCACTTACTCCACACTCCCACTCTTCCACTTCTTCCACTTCTTACGAGATCAGTTGGAATTCTATTGCTATAAATAGGTCACTCGACCAGTTTGGAAACAACAAGTTCTCCAGCAAGAACAAAACAGTTTAATTCAGTGCAAGTTCAATCAATCAATCTCATCGATCATTGATTAACTCTTCTCATTCAGCATTTAATATCTAGTGAGAACTGAATATCCAATCTTCTTTAGCAATTTAATCATCAACATCACAGAAAATCATAGCAATTCTCTGATCTCATCTTTCTCTGCTTCCCTCCCTAAACCAACCCTATTTCCTCTTCTTGTAACTGAAGCAATACTCGAACGGCCATTTCTTGGTTTAGGCGAGTCTTGTTCGATCTTGACCTCTCGAATTCATCATAATCTTTTATTACATCATCACACTTCATACTTTACCCCTCAGATTCTCTTTATTGTTTTACACCTAAAACACCTGTTAGTTTAAAACCATCTCGAGTTGATAGCGCTTGAAGAAATTACTCGCAGTCCAATAGGATAGAGGTTTCGAGTTCTTCGGAAAGGTCTTGTGATAATTCGATTTACCTTCGGACCGAGCGACCCACTTGTTGATCAATCGAATTGAATTACCAGTCAGTTGCATGACACCTAGATGAGGGTCTATCATGGAGTAGATCTTGTAGAACAGCGGGTTCGATGCCTTATACAGAGGAAAAGAAAGACCGACACCTAACTGCTCACCAGAAACAATAATCCGTTCATTGCAGTCATGATCAAGAAGCAGTTGGGGAGACAAAGTTTTAGCGTCGACAATTTCATTGTAGGGGAAAGCATCCTTGTATATCCATCAAGCTTGGCCTTCTCATCCCAAGAAAGTCCAATCTCATTTTGGGGCGTCTGAGAACACAACAACAGAAAGCAATTAGCAAAATCAAGAAATAGAGCATCAAGATCAGACTAAAAAGGGAAACTCACCATTAGATTAAGATCAGAATAAAGCTACTAAAACAACAAAGAACCAGAAGAATCAAGAACAAAAGGAAGGTTTAGAAGAGACTGGGAAGGAGGAGGTTTTTTGCAGAAGAGAGGAAAAAAGTAAAATATGGGGAGAATTTAGGTTTAAATAGAGGACAACGAACTGGCTCGTCAGCTAAGAAGGTTATAAGGGGGTGACGGTTTCAAAATCCTTGCCCAACGTCTGTCAGTCACAAGAGTTAAAGCCGGGACACGTTTCAAGAAAGGGGCATCCTAGAAGTTTCCTTCCCCAGCATCTTCGATTCTTGGGAAAGGAAAGAGGCAAACTGTGGGGGAATGAAACCATCGAGCCACGCGTCGACGTCCAAGAAGGGGAGTAGGATAAGATCAGATGGTGTGCCAAGTAAGGAATAAGTCGGAGTCACATCGTAGAACAGTGAGTTGTCTTAATCACATGGTCAATACCGCACACCTGTCTGAAGACATCATGGAAGCATACGAAGAAACAATTAGACCGATGATTGTTGATATCCCTCGATAGACTTGTATTATCGAAGAGAAGACCATTGCGAAGGTTCACACACCATCGAAGAAACAGAAGTACCAGGCAAGAGGAATCTAAAGGCGGAATTATCCACCTTAGCTTTGACGCCACTTCGTTATATAAACCAACTTATTCGACGGGATCTGACACCCACGATTGTGGATTTTGTCACTAGTGGAGAATGGCTTGGTTAAATCTAACTAGGGCTTGAATGAAAGTCTGTCATGGGCTCAATTAGTTATAGGACCGCCGTAGTCAGTTGTATTTTGAGGGAAAATAAAAGGTTAGTCTAAGTCAGATGTTTATCTAGGGTTATATTATTAAAAAACCAAGCCTAAACTAGGGTTATATTAATAAAGACATTATTAGTTGTATTCCATTTTGTACCTCGCACTATATAAAGCGAACCCGGATTCATTTGTAAAGGTTGGATTTTTTGGTAAGTCTTGAGGGCTTTGAGAGAGACTAGGTTAGTATTTGTCATGTAATCTCCTCTGGTCTTTGATTTCATATCCATTGTAGAATAACCACTGAGAAAGCTTTATACTTATTGAATGTTTAGTGATCTTGACATCCTTTATTAGTTTCATAGTCAGCATCGAGGAAGGTAGAATCCAACAGTTCGATCAACTGTTTAATATGTGAATTAGCCATATAATCAACTTACATAGTATTAGATCTATTGCAGTTGTTAGGTATAAGATCTCCTAGCAGATTTTATACCAACACAATGGCATAAGGATACATTTGGGCATCTTATTCTCTTATTAAGGGAGAGGAATTAGAAATACTAAAATCTCAAGCTAGGTGTGCGGTGGCAAATGGCCAGGAGTTAGCTTTTTGGTTACAAAATGAAGAGGAATTTCACAACACCCACCTCATGTTGTCCAACTGCTACGCCAGAATCCAATGGCTGCAAGAGGGATACATGAACACCACTTTCTTTCACACTGTGGCAACGATCCATATTAGACTACTGCAGACTGACACAGATAACTGGGTTGAGAACCCCAAAGAAATTGGGGACTTGTCCGTGGCATTTCAAGCAACAATATAGAGCCCCAACAACCACAATCAACATGGAGTTATTCAGTTGTGTTCGAGACAAACTTACACAACGACAGATGAAGGGACTCCTGAACGAGATCACATAACAAGAAGTCAAAGAATTTCTCTTCTCTATTGGATCTGAGAAACCTCCAGGTTCGGACGGATATACCAGTAAGTTTTATGAATTTTTCTTGGAGACTACAGGGACACAAATCTTTGATATGTATCATATGAATCCATCAACCATACAAATATTGTCCTTATCCCCAAAAATCAAATCCAACAACACCTGACCAGTTCAGTCCCATCGGGCTTTGCAATGTGGTGTATAAAATCATCTTGAAAATTCTGGTAGCAAGGATTAAACCACTACTGCAGTTCGTCATTAGCCCATTCCATAGTGCATTTTTACCAAAGAAATCCATCCAAGACAATATAATGATTGCAGCCGAATTATTCCATCATATGAGAATAGCACCCAACAAATGTTCCAAAAATAACCATGAAATTAGACATCAAAAAATCTTATGATACTCAAGATTGAGGGTTTATCAGAACTACTCTTCTTACCATGGGGTTCCCATAGAGATTCACTGATTACATAATGACATGTGTACCATTTGTTTCCTATTCCATATTGTGAATGAATCGCCAAGTTAAAATAGTTCCACGTAAAGGTCTTAGAAATGGAAACCCTCTTTCACCTTACATCTTTATTATGTGTGCGAAAGTATTATCTTCTAACTTAGCTGTTCAGGAGGCAGCAAGGAACTTAAATGGGGTAAAAATCTCAAAAAAAAAACTTTGCCAATCTTTTGTCTTATGTATGCAGATGATCTTCTTATCACTTGTACTACAGACGAGCCAACATGCAGTAGTCTCAACAATATCATAACGAAGTACAATAGTTCACCGGCTCAGGCAAAAAAAAAAGTCCATTTAATTTGGTTCATCATCCAAAGATAGAAGCTACATAAATACAACGGTTACATGAGAGATTTCATATACCAACAACATATATGATACCTATGTATTTAGGAGTGCAATGGATACAATCTTCAAACATGTTCAGTGAACTGATTTTAGAAGTAACAATGATAACAAACTATCAGACTACGGTGCTTTGAATTCCTACGTTCTCGCTTACTTAAGCAAAGGTAACAAACTAGCACACATCCTTAGCAACGGTACTGTAGAGGGTAAAGCACCCTCGGGACACGTGTCCAGATCAGGAAGACTTAGCCCAACCCAAAGGCATCATGGTCTTGCTTCAGATAAGTCTACATGGTTAACTCGAACAAGAGCTCGGCGAGAGAAGGATCGTGCAGGTAGTTCGAGGGAAAGGATACGAAGCCATCTTCGAAGAAGAACTTACCGAAGGCACCGCCTTACTCGACAAACTATGACATCTCCACGATTGAGTAGTTTGTCTTATTAGCTGTAAACCACTTCAGACTCGGCCTATATAAGGCGAGCTCGAGATCCATTGTAGAGGTTGGATTTTTGGGTGTAACTTAAGTCGTGAGAGTGAGATTAGGTTAGCTCCTCCTCAAACTTCTTAGCATCACATCCATGTAATGTTTAGTATGAAATATAATTTATAGTTGTGCTCATATTATTATTATTGTTTCTTATGTTGATTGGCTTCAGAGTTGTTCTTATTCTCTTCGTTCTCATGCATGAAACATATGTTGCTTCCATGACCATAGTTAGATTAATAGATCTGATGGTTGTCGGGTATGAAGTGCTTATGCAGATTTCATACTCACACAGTTTGGCGCTAGAAACAGGGACTGATTATAACAACTTAAGGTTTGCCTGTGATTCATGGTTTTCAAATTCTATGGGGAATTTTTTTTTTTTCTAAAGTTTTTTGTAAGTTTGTTATTAAACTTTATATTTTGAGCTCCACCACTTTGGGTGTCTAAAGATCTTAAAAGCTTTAGCGCGCTCAAGGGTTTTTTGAGTACATCATCAATATGATAAGATCCATGCTTCTTCAAGGAATCCAAGCTTTGAAACACATAGATTCAATCAGGCAAAAAATGCATTTCCCGGTGAGACATCACCAAAAAAAAGTACAAAATAGGGCTTTTGACAAAAAAGGAAATAATTCAAACGGCCCTACAAACACAATATGGTTAGAGGTATCGTACATATCAGACCACTAGGACACAATGACAACTGTGGACCTCACTTGTTGGCTGCATCTTGTAGGGTCGCTTGCACAAGAAGAAGACGCTAAAGCAGATCATCAAAATGAAATTGAAGGATGAAGACCCGATGCAAAGTGCCCATTGCAACTCAATGGTTCATTCGAGGAAAAGTATCAGCTCGCGAAATAGCATCACTGGAAGGATTCACAAGACTGACGATGATGGAAATGAGATACTGATTGTTGCTGAGGCAAGGAAATTCGATCCATGACAGTTGGAGCCAATATTTTATTCAACAGATGACCTTCCCGAGGACGACCCGAGCAACACTCCCCTAGTGATAACTGTAAACATAAATGGAGTGTCATTGCCAAAGATATTGATTGATCCAGGGTACCAATCCGTAGACGTCCTTTTCGGGATGGCGTACAGGAAATTCTTCCAAAGTACCTCGCCGATGCCTTCGGATTATACCATCTACGGATTCAACGGGAGAGCTTCGAAGCCGAAGGGTGACGTCGCATTGCCAATTCACGTAAGATCGATGATGTTGCAAACCACATTTTGTGTCCTGGACATAGAACCACCATACAACGTAATCTTGGGACGACCATGGTTGCACGGGATCTTTGGAGTACCCTCTACGCTACACCAAAAACTCTGATTCCCAACTCCTACAGGCATAGGTGAAATCAAAGGCGAAACCATGGAGTCAAAGGCATGTCACGAGAAAGATATCGAGCAAAGAAGATATGCAAGGCGCAATCGAAGAGAGCGGCACAAAGAACAAAAGGCAGAGATGATCGATAAGGAATCAACCAAGTAATCAGAGGAAATAAGGGAGCAATTACAAAGGAAGACCCGAAGGATCCCAGTGCAATGAACGAGGAAACACTACACTTTACCCCGATGGAGCCTACCGAGGACGTGAACATCGGAACTAGCGAAGAACCAAAAATTGTAAAAATTGGCACATTAATGAAACAGGAACTGCGTGCGGAATTGAAAAGCTTGCTAAAGGAATATGCAAATGTTTTCGCCTGGAGAATGAGCGAGATGCCGGGAATTTACCCAAACTTAGCATGTCACCACTTAGACATAAACCCTTCGGTACGGCCATTCAAGCAGAGACCAAGAAAGCTAGCAGATGTATATCAGACAACAGTGGAGTCGGAGCTCAACAAGATGATCGCGACAGGAATAATCAAGAAAATACAATATGCAGACTGGATCTCGAATATGGTCATCGTTCCAAAGAAATACAAGGGAGTGCGAATCTGCATTGATTTTAGCAATCTAAACAAGGCATGTCCTAAGGATCCACACCCACTTCCCAGCATAGACCAAATGGTGGATGCAACAACAGGCCATGAGCTATTAAGTTTCATGGATGGTTACTCTGGTTACAACCAGATTCCTCTAGCAGAAGACATCAAAAGCACGCGACATTCCTAACATCCAATGGGTTATATTGTTACACAAGAATGCCGTTTGGATTAAAGAATGCCAGTGCTACGTATCAAAAAGCCATGGAGAATATCTTCCGTCCCTGGTTGAAAAAGACTGTTGAGGCATATGTAGACGATATGCTAGTAAAGAGCAAGAAGGCAGAAACTCATATAGAAGATCTACGAGAGATACTGGAAAAGATGCGCCAAATCAATATGAAAATCAACCCTGCGAAGTGCATCTTCGGAGTCACCTCGGGAAAGTTTTTAGGATATGTCGTCACAAAGACTCGCATCGAAACAGATCCATTGAAGGTACAGGTAATCCGAGAAATGCCATCGCCCACGACGGTAAAAGACGTACAAGCTCTAAATGGAAGACTGGCAGCTCTTAGCAGATTCATTGCTCGATCCTCGGACAGGTGTAAAAATTTCTTTAGCATTTTGAAAAAAGGGGAAAAATTCATATGGACAGATGAGAGAGAGAGGCTGCATTCCAAGGAATCAAAAATTACTTAGCAAGCTTACCAGCCCTACAACGCCCAGAGAAAGACGAAGATTTGAGGCTCTACATCGCGGCCAACTCGGATGCCATCAGCGCAGTACTCGTGACCACTAGAGAAGAAGAAAAGCCAGTGTATTATATCAGCATAACACTATTTCAGGCTGAGAAAAATTATACCAAGCTGGAACAGCTCATACTTGCACTATTTGCAACCCAAAAACTTCGGACGTACTTCCAGGCCCATAAAATCATTGTTCTAACCAGAACACCAATTGAATCTGTTCTAAAAAATATGCAGGCGGCAGGGAGAATTGCGAAATGGAACACACAAATAGGCCAATATGACGTGGTCTACGAAATTCGAACAACATTAAAATCACAAATCATCGCTGACTTTTTAGCTGAATTCCCAATCGAAGAAGACTACGAAGAAGAGCCAATACTAGGAATCGAAGACAAAGAAGAACCACCCGATCTGCTGGACCAATGTCATCCTCGGCGGTGGGAAATATTCATCGACGGATCGGTAAATGGTGATGGCCGAGAAATTGGAATAGTTTTTACTTCGCCAGAAGGAAAGCGAACAGTATATGCACTACGATTGGAATTCGAAGCAACTAACAAAGAAACAGAATACGAGGCAATGATTCACACTCTAAAATACATGATAGAAATGGACATCCAAGAGGCACGGATAACTACAGATTCACAACTCGTGGTACGACAACTCGATGGTAGCTACCAATCCAACGATTCACAATCAAAATACAAGAAACTGGCAAGACGATTGATGGCAAAGATTCCCCATCTAAAATCTGTAGGAAAGATAACAGGCATGCTGACGCTCTGGTATTTATTGCCTCAAAAATGACAGACCAAGACGTCATCTCCGTCGAGATTGGCAGAGTAAAGAAATCGTCAATAACAGACATAGGAGAAGAACAAGTAATGGCCATCCAAGACGAGGATGACGATTGGAGGGAAACCATAAAGAAATACGGAGACCAAGGAATTACCAAGCCATCCGCTTGAAGAACATAAAGTAATGAGTAGTTCAGCAAATTACCGAATCTTGGATGGAGTTTTATACCGTCAGTCATTCTTGGGTCCATTACTAAGATGTGTTCATCGAATAGACGGCGTGGCACTAATGAGGGAGCTGCACAGTGGTGAAGCGGGAACTCACAGCGGTGCAAGGGCCCTCGCACAAAGAACCAAGGCTCAAGGGTACTACTGGCCATACATGCATGCCGACGCAAAAGACATATCCCAAAAAAGCGATCCTTGCCAGAGATTCGATAAGAGAATTCACGCACCAGCAACAAACTTAAATTCAGTACTAAGCCCATGGCCCTTTGCCAAATGGGGAGTAGATATCGTCGTTCCATTCATTCTAGGAACAGGGCAAATAAAGTACATTATTGTGGCAACTGATTAATTATCAAAATGGATCGAGGCAAAAGCTTTAAAAAAGCCACACATGCCGAGATGTGTTCACTTTCTTCTGGGAAAACATATTTTGCCGATTCGGGGTCCCTGCTGAGATAGTCTCGGATAATGCCCAAGAATTTCTAAGCGCTGACGTCAGAGAATTGCTAAACCAGTACAACGTAAGACTAGGAACTCCGACCCCGATATACCCGCAAAGCAACGGCCAGGCCGAGGCAACCAATAAAACAATATGGGACAACTTGAAAAACCGAGTGCTACCCCACAAAAAACAATGGTGCGAACACTTGCACAACGTACTATGGGCATTTCGAACATCCCGAAGGTGTGCAACAGGATTGACTCCATTTCACCTAACATACGGGACTGAGGCAGTACTGCCTACAGAAATAATGATACCAACGGATAAATACAAATCGTGGGAGAAAAACCTCACATCATACTTAATATATGCAAAGCTAGACGACCTCGATGAAGCTAGAGAAGAAGCTCGGTAACACATCATCAACTATCAGCAAGGGCTGGCCCGAGGATACAACAAAAGAGTCATCGAAAGGGAATTCCAACCTGGCGAACTGGTATTGCGAGAAATCCCGCCTTACCAAAAAGCAAATGCTGGAAAGATAGAACCAATCTGGGAAGGACCATTCAAAGTAAAGCAAGTAGCGGGAAAAGATGCATACAAGTTAATTGACGAAAAAGACGGAACATGGCTTGGCAATGCATGGAATGCGAAGTATATAAGGAAATACTATACATAAAAATGTACCTGTGTCCTTGATTAAAGTTATTTTCAAACATCGTACAACTGTGTCTCGAATCAAACTCCAAATCCTACTTGGACAAGCAAAAGTCCTACCTAACTAGGCACATCTCCAAAGGCTTCCACGCCATGAAAATGAACTGGCAACGATGCCATATCTCCCCTAGTGCCTCGACGCAATAATATTAAAAGGCCTCAACGCCAAGGCCCAGCCGAAAAATAAAAAGACCTCGAATAGTAGGCACATAGCCGATGTTCATATAAGCCGTAAGGGCCCTACGAGCTATATGACACAGTCCTCCACCCACAAGACACCCCGTTAGCGGTGGGTACTTTGCATCTAAGCTATATAAGCCGATGACGCATTAGGACCCACTACCACACGACCATGAGGACCTCTCTTTATGAGGCGTCGAGGGGACGATAAATGGGATTAACATCAACCTTTAAAGGCGGATGGAACCCTGAGGCAACTAATTTGCTTACATTCACGGGAATAATAAGTGAATTACGCAGCCGATGGACCTCCTATAAAAAATCAAAACATAGCCTCGAGGAGGGGCTGCCGAAAAACAGAGGGGTCGAATTCTAGGCCGCGATAGGAGAACAATACCATGTCTAAGCTCCAGCCTTGACCGGCACTCCCCCATTGTGTTACTTTATTATCGAGGAAAAAACATAGCAGC
>JAJJMA010208355.1:0-11085 GCA_023529015.1 Papaver nudicaule | reverse complement strand
CACCCACCAATTTGCGTTGAAGGTGTTGTTATGTGTAGAGAGGATGAGCCTTGCAGTAAGGTGGTTGTGGTGGTGTGGTGGTGTGGTCATGGTGGTGTGGTGATTGCAGTAAGGTGGTTGTGGTGGTGTGGTCATGGTGGTTATCTGGCTTGTCTGGTGGTGGTGTTCTTGGTGCCGTGGTGGTGTGGTGTTGTTGGTGTTGTGGTGGTGGTGTTGGTGGTAATAATGCAACTTGCAGGTATCTCCTTCCGATTCCAATTTGTTATTTTACTTTGTTGTCCTAGTTTGCCTAAGTCTGAATACAATGTGGTTGCTTTTGCAGGTATCAAAGGGAAGAAGCAAAAATACAATCTTGGGTTAATATCCAAAGTGAAAAGGCAGAAGCTCAATCTAAAAAGCTTGAGGTACGTTCAATGTACTTCTACAACTTTTGTACAAACGGTTCTCAAGTTGATCAAACTAATTGGATTGAGGTTCTTCTGGCGCTGTGGTGCTATTTTAGATGTTAATAGGAAATGAAGTATGAAAATGTGGAAAATTTGATGTGAAGATGATTAGAATGTTATTATACTTGAATGTATTAGAACGATGTTGTTGATGGGAAATCAAACATGATCAATGGTTATATTCGTAGTATAGTAAAAGCAAACATTGGAATGAATTTGTATATGACCTGCGCTGCTATGAACAAAACCAAGCATAGCAGGTAGCTTGGTCACATATGGGCAACAATGTGGTTTACAGAGATTTTTTGAAAGGACCGACTCCAGAAATAATGTAATTTTTCTTAACATGTTGTCTTCATTCTACTTTCATTTCCGTTTTTTGTGGGTTCATACAGTCTACTAACTGCATTCTTCTGCAATTCAGTTTGACTAACGAACTCTTACTTCTATTCAGTTACGTTTTGCATGTTCTTTAAAGCCCTAACCATGAAAAGTGACTTATTTGAATTTTCATGACTGAATATGAACTTGGTTTACATGATGTGCATGTTGGATGCAGTATAAGATAATATGGTTGCCCTGTCATACATAACTTTCATGTATAAGTGTCCATCTTGATGTAAGAGTAGTAGTATCTTTTAGTAAATTGAGAATCTGTGGTGCAATGGTAGCACAAGTGACTTCATGTCAAAAGATGCGTGTTCGACTCACGCCAGGTTCACTCGGTAGCTTTATAATATACCCGAGCTACCGAATAAGCTACATTCGGTAGTTTTTGTAATCTGCCGATGATAAAAGAAAATTGCTACAGTGTCTGTACCCAAAATCTAGTATATTCGGTAGCTAGTATGAGCTACCGAATATAAGGGTTTACTCGGTGGCTATTTTGTCTACCGAGGGACATTTTTGTGTATTCGGTTGTTTTTTTGCTTGCCGAGTATATGTTTTGTGCCTTTAATTTACACCACTCGGTAGATAGTTTATATATCGAGCTACCGAGTGGTGTGAGACACATGTACTGCCTTTAACTGACTTGTGGAGTTGGGTTGTTTTTGTTTGTAAAGTTCTAACTTCAAACTACTGTACATGATATTCAGGTTGATTCAGTCAACCAATTATCTAATCTTCCATGAAGCAATACAAAATTTACTTTGCTTGTGGATTTTGCACACATGAGCCCTCCCAAACGGATTGCACATCCAACAAAAATATCAATACAATTTCAGGATTTTAGGAAATTTTGAATTTTCCAATTTGTGTTGTTTTTGCTTTCTTCTTTACCACCAATGTATGAATCCTATTCACAACATCATCCTCGGAAGGTCCCCAAAGGGTACAAGCTACAAAGAAGATGGAAAACATTAGACAACTAAATTGGAAAATTAACAATAATCGGTAGCTCGATGAAATATATAAACTGCCGAGTAGTACTAGAAAGCAGCACTCGGTAGCTAATTAAGCCACCGAATATAGATGAGGTTTGGCCAATATTCTGTACCAAAAATCAATATGATTCGGTAACCATTTGAGCCACCGAGTACACATTCGGTAGCTAATTAAATCACCTTAGACTACCGAGTATACATTCGGTAGCTTAAAAGAGATTTCGAGCAACCGAATGGTTACTTTATTGTGCATGTACGGATGGTGGTTGGGATATTCGGTGGCTCCATTAATGGTCTGGATCTACCGAATATTCTAACTGCAACATTCAAAGCATGCAAACTTTGATTTTTCATACGTCAATCAATCATTACAAGCTAATGGGTTTCAAATTAGAGAACTACCTGATCATTTGGAGTCGAGTTCACTTCCTTTCCCTTCTTTGATTCTTGATTTTCTTCCAAACACTCTTGTTCATGGCTTTTCTCTAGAATGGTAGAGTTCCAACAATCCATGGCTTCTTTAACGTAAGAGGAATTCGTAGCATGATCACCTTCAAGAGAAGAAGATTCACCCCGCTCAATCTCACTCAAAACAACCATCTCAACAAAAAAAAAAAAACTTCTTCTTCTTTTTCTTCTTCTTCTTCTTCTAACTCCCTCTCAAATGAAATTTTTTTGAAAAGAACTAAAGTAATCGGTGGCTAAGTAGCTAAATTAGTAATTAGGTTAGCTTAATCGGTAACTTGTTTTGAGTTAATCGGTAGCTTAATATGTGTGGGGGTATTTTAGACACTGAGATAAGGGATAGCCTAATTACACCCGGGTGATCGAGTTTTGAAAAAATTTCGAAATCTGCCACGATTCTTTTTTGTATGCCTTGATGACGCAAGGTATTGAAACTAGGCTTAGGAAGGCACTCTTGAGATTCCCATTTCAACTTTCAAGGATGACATGACACTATCCTACTGTAAAATTTCAGAATTTATAGCAGCAGTAACTCAACCTACGAAAATGATATGTATAGCCCGGATTCGTCCCCCTCATTGATCGCCCGCCTATGTGGCGTGATTCTATTGGCCAATGCAATGGCAGGGGGGCCCTGCATTTCTATGGTGTGGGGTTGGGGGAGGGTTGTAGCCAACCCATGGAAGACACCTAGGCGGGGGAAAAAGGGAGGACAGGTATCCGGGCGATACCTAGCAGCTTCGCTCAACCTAGAAAGCACTGTTCCAACTGTAAATACTACTGTAAGCAGCTGTATAAGATTGACAAAGACAAATTACTTGGAAGGAAACAAATAAATTTATTGAAAAACAATTTGAGATCTACAAATGAATTTACATCACACAGACATCAGAGCCAGAATGATGCGAATCAACCTCACCCTCAAAAACTGAGATGCTAGTTGAATTACATTTTCTCTGCTCCACAAAATAATACGACACAAAATAAAATAAATAAAATGTTAAATACACGAAATAAAATCACTTGTCATCAAATCCATAAATCGATCAAGAAGAAACCAAATTCGTCTTTGCCATCAAATTTAGAAAAGGTATCCAAAGGCAACTGCTGTTAATGAAGCAAAAACAGCTGGAACAAATGCAGCGGCATCAGAAGTAGGGCTAGGTGCTGGTGCATCAGCAGCAGCGACATTTTGGACAGCGGAGGCAGCCATTACCAAAGCAGTCACTGCAACCAAAACTCTCATCTTCATTGAAGCCATTTCTTTAGGTATGAAGGGAATTTTAGGATCTGCAGAGTGCGAATTACAAAAGAAAGTATGAACTGCAAAGAGGAAGATATATGGTTTTGTGGTGAGGAAAAGATTGAGAACTGGGAGGCCTTTTATATTTGAAAACTGCAAAAGGGAACTGGGGTGGCAGTTATTACTTTGAAAGTGGTGGGGGTGCGTTAACAGAGTGGAATGTTCGAGTTGTTGAGTGTGACGAATAGATCAGAGTGGGAGTGGAGAGTTTGTCACACAGCTGTGAAATTGTCTTCTTTTGGGGCCTTCCATCTTTTTGCTGTCGCTCTTTTAGCCAGTAACAACCACCACATCAAACAAAGATTGTTTATGCATCTGATTTTTGTATCCATCTAGGCCAAACCTAGTCCATCCGGCATCAGTAAATTTGTGTTTCACTTTTCCTTGCAATGATGCGTTTGCAAAGTGCAAGTATATGGTCAAATTAAGCGGATTTAGGCCAATGTGGTAGGGAGGAATACGCGTTTGCAAAGTGAAGTATATGGTCAAATTAAGCGGATTTAGGCCAATGTGGTAGGGAAGAATGCAATTGGATTCTTCTTTAATGGAATGCAGAAGAGAAGTTTACTAATGCTCAATACAAGAAAAACTCAAGCGGAAAACAAAAATAAGTCGGTGATTCGGGCACAATGTTGGCGACCTCAAAATCGTGATTCTTACCTTTGTGACAATTTTTGAGGATACTGACTACCAATACCACAAGTCGTTTATGTAAACTGTTAAGAGTGCTATCTAGTTACCCTCAGCATGAACAATCAAAAGAATATAAATGTATAAATTTCTCATCGAAAGAAAGAATCATCTCAGAAACGAATCCTATTGAACCTAATATTCCCCTGCTTTATGTACAAAACGATTATCTTTGTAGCATCAATCCGCCTCGCATCTTTAATCAAACTTATCAATCTTCATGCATTAAGTTTTTTCCTTCAAAAAAACGAACATAGATGGTTGCACACAGATACTAATTAGTGGGATCCCAATCATACTCCCAACACAAAGAAAAGATCAGAGCAAACACTTTAACAATTGGCAAAGGCAAAGCATGTACCTCTTAGTCTTAGAGGTCATCTTGCCAAGACTACTAAATCATACACTGCATTGTCTTCGCCACTGTGATAATATGCCTGGCTAATTCGGGGGCGAGCCAGTTTTTAATGGGGGCGAAGGCGAATCCAAAATAGGGTCACAATGAAGTAATCTCAAAAACCCCTTATAAACCATAATTAGGATTAGAGATTGTAATTGGGATTAGCAAATAAATTATTGATTATCAAAAATATTAGATTGTTAATTAGAAAATCATCCTAAGACTAGATAGTTAGCCATTATCACCACCACCACCTCCATTATAACCACCACCATCTCCATTTCCACCACCACCGCCGCCTCCAATTCCATCCCCACCACCGCCACCATTTGTGTAGTGTTTTCGAAAATGTTCAAACATGATCCTCAAAGCTCAAAACAGTTATGGGAAGACTCACTTCAATGTTAAATTCGTCGAAAATCAACTCAACCCAATTGCTTCGTACCCAGAATCGTCACAAAATGACATACAATTATGACGATTCACGCGAACTCGTCAAGATAATAAGATGGTCTATGACGACACTGCGTGTAGAGATGAACAATCGTCAAGGTTTTTACAGTGCCATGACGATTTAAGAAGTGGATCCAAAATGTCCGAAAATACTGCTTGCTAAATCGTCACACTATGTAATAAAATCATGACGATTTATCTTTGAGAACTGTTGCGCTAAAACCTGCGGAAGCGTTTAACCAACAGCTACAAAGATAATCTTAATATGCCAAGAACACAAACGCACACAATCAAGAAGACAAGAATTAACGAGGTTGAATCCTCGGGAAGGAATAAGTGATTTTATATATTATCGTACAGAGAGAATATATAAAACCCAAGAGAGAAGAAGAGCTTCTAGTCTATCTCATAGGTTCTCCCAAGGGCTCTATTTATATAGGTTACATACTTACCCTACAAGTAAAGGGTTTCCTAATACTTGTCTACAAAGAACATTCTAGACATACATAGAATTTCCTAGTTTAGGCGTAAGTAAACATCCTAGAATAATCTAGATGTTTCCACCAACTAAGTTTGCTTTCCAAACTTAAGTCCACCGACCCATATCCTACAAGAACAATCACCCTGCTGCCAAGAAAACAAGTTAACTCGTCACACTATGTGATATAATCTTGACGATTTGGCTTTGAGAAAAAGCACCCCTCTCCGGAAAAACAAGTTAACTCGTCGTACTATGTTATAAATTCTTTGATGATGTTATTTGTGAAATTCCGATCAATGTTAATGGACGCAATTAATGACTTATGCAATCTGAACGAAAATGAATGAAGGCTATCAAGAAAAAGAATTGGGAAGTCTAATTCTTAGGTTTTGAATTTCACACTAGAGTTCATATGCTCAAAATTTGATTCTCACCACTAAATTTTGTGAACTTGATGTAGCTGAGACTGCTAATGGATGGAAATCAAGAAGTCAAGAGACAATTCCAATGGTAGTTTTCAGTTCACCTTAATATTCTCATCTGTTAAAGTTTCTTCTAATTAACCTGTTTAAAAATTCAAAAGCTCACAAACTCTAATATTGACAGGTAAAGAACAATGAGCAGTTCCAATGTGAGGCTCAATCATAGAGATGAATAGTGAACTATGGGAGAAAGTATAGCTGATTTTGTAAAGATCTGTAAGGAAGAAAAACAAGAAAAGAAGAGAGAACTGTTCTGAAATGGTTTGCATAAGCATGTGTGATTGCTCTTGAATCTCAGGTTCTTAACGAAAAAACCCTACTTCCTTATTCTTTTTGGATCGTTTATTTCAAATTCTCATTTATGTCTTTGGAATAATGTTGTGTGTGTTCTGTTGATGAAGTTATTTGTTATTTTTGATGCAAATAGTTTACACATTGGTTTCCTATTTGTTAGACATCTGTTAAGAGTTCTGTTTATGGTTCCTTCTTTGTTGAAGGACCTCCTGTTGAAGATGTTTAATGTGTAGTTCCCTTCTTAACCTAATTTAGCAAATGTAGAAAAGTACACTGACGATAACCCATCTTTCGTTTTACATTAAATCAGGCTATGAAGCTTATTGCATCATCGTATGTGATTCTGTAAGAACACTACAAATATGCTACTGATAAAGACACTCATGTCTACAACGAAGACATCGTACATTTTCGTGAAGGATATCTTCTTAAGCCTCTTAGATGTCAAAGGCAACCAGTCAGCTAACTCAGCATTATATCTAGAGTTGAGCAAATAATTGTGTGTATTCCTGATAAACCATGACTTGATGCCCGAGCTGCACTTTCTGTGCAGTATTCTCATTTTCTTTTATGTGAAAATTGCTTCCTGCTTCTTATTTCAGTGTAAATATAGTTACATAAGCATCTCTATAAACTATACAAAATGATTGTTGGCATATAGACCCTTGAAATCTTTTGGGTTCTGCCGCTGATTGAATGTAATCCCATCGTCATTAATACGTTGAAATATGTCTAATAATCTCTAATTGGACGTTTTGGGTGGATGAAGACTTGAAGATATTGAAGAGACATACTTTGAAACCAAAATGATAAAAAATTGATTACTGGGCTTTTGAAGGTAGGCATGGATTAAATGGTTGTTACAATGGAGAATTCATTATCATAAAGGAAATTGGTAATGGTGACAATTTTTAATTTCTGAAACAGTTGAAACTATTAGATAAGAGATTGAATAACGATGTTGTTCTTCTTAATTCTTTGAAAGCATTTCCAAAGGATGTTGCAATAAAGTGGGAGAAGATTGCAGCTGCTATTCCAGGTAATATAAAAATTATTTTGTTTTTTAAAATAAGAAATAGGTGAGAAATTAAGTGTAGTTGCGATTATATCATTTCAGGTACGTACAAATGGAAAAGGAGAATACAAAGAGCAATATTCCGGCCCAAACAGTTTGAATAAGCTAGAATTCGCTCAGCTGGAGGTAAAAAAATGTCTTTGATAGCGGTAAGGATCAATTTGGCATGGTTTTTAATAGATGCTTGCCACAATGTTGGTCGATTAGTCGTTTTAGTAATATCCCAAAGTTTGCAGGCAAAATAAGTAGAATTTGCACTTGCCCAATATCATAGTATCGATGATGGATAATGATATTTTTTTCATCTTCATGATTCTTCTAGCTTATCCTTAAACTTCTCTTTAATACTGCTTTCAGGTGGGAACTATTAGACTGGGCATCAATATGCCAGCAAGAGTCGAACAGACGATAAGAACTGTTCTTTGGCGTCATTGATACTCCAAAACTATGACGATAAGAACATGTTTGTAAATCTTTTTAGTATGACCAAATTTCAATATTGGCAGTTGATCTGAAGCAATATTCAAAACGCTTCCGCGATTTTGTGTGCAAAGTTTTTACAAAAGACGCGTGAACCGTGGTGGTGTTCAGAAATTACCTCCACATTTCAACGAAGAATTCAGTGTCTGCTTCCATCGCCAGCCGACAAAGCCTATATATTGACACAATCACAATCTGCTGAAAGCTGAATGGTGCTTTATGCAGATAGGGCCTTAAAACAACCAGTTACAACTTACAAGCTAATAGTGGTTCTTTATAATTCTTTTTAAAAAAATTGTTTTATTATTTACAAAGGGGAATTATAATTGGTTCAAGATCATTATATTACGTTACTCCGTCCTTCCATTTTCTCATTGATAGGTCCTTTTATATATATGTCGTTCTCCACTACACTTAACTAAGCCTCACATAACTAAGTCATCCCAATTATTGCACCTGAAGCATAGAGGAAATATATTCCCCAAACTCCACTCGGTTCGTACATGGTTCGCAATATTGAATTTAGTGTACATATGGAATATAGTCATTCTACCAGTCCCGTACTAATAACCCATGGGGTTTTGTATTTTTTTTTTTTTTTGATTCCCATGATAGATAATTCATTGTTGTGGTCATAACCTAATGATACAATTACGTATATATATTATTTTTTCGAAAGAAGTTGTGTATATATAGCCATCCCTTCTACATGTTTTGATTGGCAATTTGTAGGTTACGGGTCTTTAATTTTTGAACGAGAAATTATCAGGAGCTTTGTACTGCACGAATTGAATGACCATGTTACAGGAATATTTTGTGAGACCATAAGTATCGGTGAAATATTAGAAATTCCCAAATGTAGCTAAATTTATGAATTTCGAGTGCAATTTTGTGGGGAATGGTTCCTTTGAATGAAACAAAGACACCCGTATTGGCATTCTCAATTGTCCCACTGTGAAATACCCCGTGCCGTTATGGCACGGGTCACTCCCTAGTGAATTAAACAAAGTACGATTTACCATTGTCAGCAACGAACCGTTAAAAAAAAAAACCATTGTCAACCTAGGAAACGAAAAATGTATCAAACACACCAAACCGACATAATATTCTTTCACCTACTAAAACCAAAGTGCGAAACGAAAAAACTAAACCATATCATTGTTGCCCCCATCGGCTTCATCTTCACCTTCACCACGACCACGACCACGCCCACGGCCACGACCACGACCACGACCTCGTCTAGAAGTTTCTCCTGTCTCTTGAGTCTCTTGAGTGTCACTGGTTTCAATATGACGACTCTTCGTGTTGCGTCGTAATTCCTCGAACATGTGCTCCGCCTCAGGCATATTGATGTGGCTAATGTGTTGATTATGTTTGTTCAGTTCAGCTTCGGTCAACCCCTTTCCTTTATCCGATCTCAAACACAACCAGTTGAGGACATCTTTCAACCGCTCCTTCTATTTTCATTAAAAAAAACATGAGTTAGATGTTTGAGTAATCTAAGTGTGAATCTTAAACAACTCAATTGCGAAATATATACTTACGCATAACTTGTACAACGAAGAATCATCATGGACGGTATTACGCCCACGTACACCACGGCCACGGGGGAGTCTGACTTCCCCTTCCCCACGTATCACTTTGGCATACGTGAATGCAAGGTACCAATGCATGTATTCTTATGTGCTCTCATGTCCAAGAACCACCGGATCCCATATAAGATATTCGTCTATCAAATTATCCATCCATGCATTCCAATGTTTGTAAGAGGGCTCTGGTTTGTAATTTACGACGATACGTCCAATGTCAGCACCTGATTTATCACGATCCACTTTGAATGCCCCATCACCTTTTTTGTCAAGTGGACGATCTTGAATATACCCGACTTGCCTCATTATTCGGCTCGGGTCGTACATTGTATGCCCAAGGGGGTGCCACAAAGGACCATTGTACATACAAATTGGTTCTCTTGGTGCCATTTTTCCCTTCTTCCTATGGTCCATGTAGGGGTCAAAAACTACCTCATGTGCCTCCATGCTGTCTAATCTTTGGCGAACGAAAAGGTACCAATTCTTCTTTCCCTTCAGCTTATCCCCCGTGAACATGTACCTCTGGCCTCTTGGTTGATCTGGTTGCCATTGCCCTTTCTTTGCCAGATCAATCCACTTATCATTTGCTGCCATTAGTTTCGGAAAGTGTTCATAAATCCACACCTGTGAAGAGCATCAACTACACATAAACAACATGCCATATATATGTACGAACTTAAACCACCAAAAAACCATATATTACCTGCAGCAGAGACGTGTTGCAATTGAATTGAGCAGTTTTATGCCGGGATACCTTTCTCAGCGCCGTGTTCACGTGTGACACTATGGCTGTTCCCCACGAGTACTGGTTCACCTCATCCAAGGGATGTAATAGCTGGAGGTAGTTAGCGTTCACCCTGTTACCGGCAGACGAAGGGAATACACAAATAGCGAGGACATATAAGAGATAAGCCGCAGCAGCAGCCCTTATTTCACGAACTTCCATTGTACCACTGTCATCTTTTTTCTTGGTCCCAGAATACTCCTCTCTCAACCTTACCAGATTGAACTCCCTCTTCGGTTTGCCATACTGGTCAAGCATAAACCATGAGTTCGCCTCGTCCTCACCCCACCCAAACAACTCTTCGCACAATTCTCGAAGTCTCTTAAAAGTGAGTTGCTTTACATAGCCTTCACTGGTTGACTTGCCATCAATTTTGACCTGGAAAGTATGATGAGCATCTTCAGGAGTGAGCCCCATCTCCCCGAACCCAAAGTGCATGGTGTCCGTCTCTGCATAATACCTCTCACAGAATGCTGATACCGTCTCGCTGTCATAGGCGATAACAGAGTTATCCACGATTGGCCTCAGACCGGAGTTGTCAATAATCTCTATGAACCTTTCACATTCACCTTCAAGCGGCCAGTTGGCCATATTGTGGTACGCTGTTTGGTGCCTCAATACTCTAGTGGCATTCGAATGAACCTACGAGATAAAAATTTATTAATAACAATCAAATTAGCTAAACCTATCTAAAATTATAAGCAAGGGACGTGTGCGAGTGTAAAATCTGCATAAGTACTTCACACTCTACAGCCAAT
>JAJJMA010208316.1:0-14163 GCA_023529015.1 Papaver nudicaule | reverse complement strand
AATGTCGAATCCAAATCCATTTTCTATTATTTGAGAGTGAAGGTTCTTTTTTTCCATTTCTTCTATTGATGCTTGGATCCATGGAGATTGTTCTCTCGTCATGACATTCCATATGCTAATAGCAGTAGGGCCAAAGTGATCATCGTTTACGTATAAGCAGATCAAACCTTTAACAGGTTCGAGCATGCCATAATAATGTTTCGGTAAGTTAAAAAAAAATGTAATAACAGGTACCTCATAATTAAATAGATCCACACTAACAACGACCTTCTTTTCATCTGTAGGGACTATCACCATCAATGTGGATGAATATGAGCGCATTCTTGTTCGCGAAAGATGTAAATCGATGAAGTAATTGTCGTCGCGGATTAACGACAACCAACGTTTGCATACACATTTGAACCTAGCGAGTGATCTCACCGGGAGTCTACTCAATATCTCGCCATATGTATTGTCATCAAAATCACCGGAAACTCTTATACTTTTCATCAGTTTTTTTTATTTTTTTTTTCTTTCTTCTAGACGTTTACTGGTTCTACAGATCATAAAATTTGATACCTTTAAAAGATTTTTCAGATTTGTAGTATATGTTATCCGGAAATATTTCCGGCAAATCAGTTAAAAAAGAAAACCAGCTATAACAGATCTGATTTTTCGTTATGAAGGCACCCATAAGAGTCTAAACAGCTGGCACAAAAAAAATTCTACTTATAAGGTTTCTAAGTTCCAAGGAATTTTCGTTTATACGCCATGAAAAATTAGTTGGTGCTCTGTGGCACGCACTTGGTGTGTATGGGATAGGACCTCGTCAACATCATCAGCTGTTAGCTGGTTATTTGGCGGTTATTTGGCACATGCAGATACATATCCTACAAGCATTCAGAGTTGGGTTGGGTTCACAATCCGCCATAGCCCATGGCAGCATAACTACAATGGATTTGGATCTTCTTCTGATCCTGTTGAGTTCGTACCATAGGTCATCAAACCACCATCTCATGTTAACGGCTTCTCCTTCTGGTCTTTCTAACACTTGATAAGCATGGACTTATGCAATTGGCTTCAGCTCTTTGTCGAGTCCAACTTTTGCCCTAGCTAAGTTACCTTTAGCTAAGAACTCATGAGCCAAATTAATATAGCCGATTACCTTCTTTACTACCACGAGCAACAGCCGATGATTTGATTACCTTCTTTACTACCACGAGCAACAGCCGATGATTTGACGAAGTCTTATCCAATACACACCAAGTGCGTACTAATCCATTTGATGCCGAACAATATTATGTTTATCTTTAGCAGTATTTCTAGGAAGCCAAATTATAGCTGGCTGAATTTGTAATTTTTCCATAACTGATTTGGCTACAATATTTCCGAAAATCACGTGCCTCATTTTATATTTCTTATACTCAATGGAATAATCTTTAGGGGGTGTTAGGTTTTATCATCTGAAGATCGATTTAGGAAGAATAAAACCGATGAAACGTATCAGAGTTTGTGGTGATTTTGATGATAATGCATACACTGAGATATTGAGTCGACTCCCGGTGAAGTCACTAGCAAGGTTCAAATGCGTATGCAAGCGTTGGCAGTCGTTGATCCGCAGTGACAATTACTTCATCGATTTACATCTTTCGCGACGTTCATGTCCACCCACCTTCCTGGTTATAGTCCGCACAGATGAAGAGAAGACTGTCGTTTCTGTGGATCTATTCAATGACGTACCTGTTGTTAGATTGCCGAAACAGTTTCCAATACAGTTAACAACACACGAAAGAATGCTCAAACCTGTTAATGGTTTGATCTGTTCCTACCTCAACGATTTTCGCTTTGGCCCTACTAATGTTTGCATCAGGAATGTCATGACCGGAGAACAATCTCCGTGGATCGAAGCATCAATAGAAGAATTAGAAAAAACGAACCTTTCGTCTCAAACAATAGAACATGGATTCGGATTCGACGTAACCACTAAAGAGCACAAAGTGATATGCATATGGCAAACGATCGTTGAACTACCAGGTGAAATTTCTTGCCTCGAGGACGTAGTTTGTAAGATTATGACAGTAGGGAGGGAAAGTTACAGTGCATGGAGAACGATAGATGATATCCCACCCTATATGGTCGATGTTACCTCTGATGGTGTTTTTGTTAACAGATCTTTATACTGGCTATGCCGACGTTCTATTCCTACAACATACTGTAAAAACAAGCCACCAATTGAATACATTGATGATTTCTTTCATGGCATTGTCGCATTTGATGTCACAAGCGAAAAATTTAGGTCAATCCCCTTTCCTAATTACATCACGGAACATCCTGACAGCAGTGAGGAGGATGAATTCGGATTATGGCGCTTTCTTTCTATTTTGGAAGTGGATGGACATATCGCACTGACAGACCAGGTAAACCAGCAAATGGTCAAGTTGTGGATATTTGATGAAGATGGTGATAACCACGAAAAGATTGCTACTAATGCTACTATTTGCAGTAGAGATGGTAATTGGATCGAAGAGACAATTTTGATGCCACCTTTTGGTCATTCAGATGGGCACCAAAATTACTTCTTTGAATCCATTCCAAGTACAAATCAGCTTGTTATAGGTATGTCGACAATGGTTGATACAGCCTTGTACACTCTTTATCTGTACGACCGGATAAATAAGACTTTCGTGCTGGTTGAAATCAGTGGAATGCCGATAAATCAATTTACTCAGGGCGATCGAATGGCTAATTTTACAGAAAGTCTCATACCTGTTCCCAAGAAGCAGCAACAAGAGTACTACTACCCTCTAGTCTCATAAGCTATGAAATTGTTTCGATTTATTTCATTGCTTTAGTTGATTTTCAATTGCTTTGTTTGTTTATCTTCCTGTTTGACTTTTTTGTTGGGATATCATTTGGTGGTATAACACGAACCTTGAATTCCCAATATGTGAGAAGATAATGATTGAGAGTGAAGAAACCAAAAGTAAAAGCGAGGCTGTAGAACGACATATGAACACCATGCATTTTGCACTAGCTAGAGCCCTTATCTACGTTCCCTGCTAATTAACTTTGTGAGTCAAAGCCCCTTAGACTCTATAGTTTTTTCCCATCTAAAATGAATAAACTCCATGAAAGCATCATTTTATTTAGCAATTTTACAAATTTCCGGTGACATGAATAAAGAGCCGTCAATATCATATCAGTATGTGATGATCCTTGTTCACCAAAACTGAGGTTCGTGTAGCTTCTCTTAGGAATGCGGCTGTGAAATTGTTGAACGAACCCCCTAATATATGGGTCCTGAGTACTACTGTCTTTTGTAAAGGATGGTGCGATTTGAGTTCTTTCCTCTCATGATTCTTCTAGTGTAAAGGATTCGATTAATATCAGAGAACCATGAAGCAACACCCACTGGATTACGCAATAAGGTTTGCATACAAATGCACCACCACTAAAACTATATTGCTAGACTCTTCTTTTATTTCAGTCGATGGAATTGATTGATTCCCTACTCAACTTGGAGTACGTCTCGAAACCTTTTGTTTTTCATCACCTGCTGGGGTACAAGAACATTCCTCCAAAAGTCTCCTTTATGGTCTGGGCAGAAATGCATAATTCTGTGCTTACTAGGGCGATGTTAGAGCATAGAGGTGTATGGTTCTCCCGACTAATCTGTGTACTCTATGCCAAACTGAAGTCGAGACTTCTGCCCACTTATTTATGCAATGCGATTGGGCTCTCAATTTATGGAATTACTTCTTGAATTCCTGGAGAGTTAAATGGGTGTTGGCGAAGAGCTTTGAAGAAAACTTGAGGCAATGGAGATTAGTGAGGCTGAGAAGAAAACAATATCTAATATGGAGACTTATTCCATACGCTGTATTTTGGGAGATTTGGATAGAGAGGAACTCAATAAGACATGGAGGCAAGTGGAAATTAAAAGAAGCAGTGATAATAGCAGCTAAGATGACGCTCCAGTTTTGGTGTTCACAAAAAAAAATCTTTAAAGGTTTCTCTGTGAGAAGCATTGTATTGCACTGGGAGGGTACAATATCAATCTTGTAATAGTTTATTTTTTTTCCCCTGGGGTTCTGTTGGTCTTACTGATCAACTGTTCTATTTGATTTGTACAATTTGTACAGTTTGTAGACGTGTAATAGCACATTTGTCATCGAGCACGTGGCAAGATCTGGAGGCAGTAGCAACATAACATGTTGCCAAGAGATACACCGTGAAGGAACCAAAAGTTACTTTATGGGATCTCGAGATCTTTCGAAATCAACGGCTGAGATGCGGTCTGGCCTAGCTGGACGTGATTGGACCGCTCAGAGGTGGTTGAAAGGTCGCAGAAGTATTTCATGCCAACGGATATATGCGCAGAAGGACGTGGTCAATCCACAGCCAAGTATTATCACGAGAACAAACGCAGTCCAACTAGGCCATGCGAGAATGTCCCAAAACCGCATACAGCTCAAACCGCACCAACCAGGCGCGCACGGGATTAGCTTGATGAACAGTGAACTATACTCAAACTCTATAAGTACATGACTCCTCCTAATGAGAAAGGGGTCGACAAAAAACAACCCAGAGCTAGGATAGGAGAGCGAAAGTCTTATTGTGAGCACATCATAATCTAGTTGAGAGAAAAGAGTAACACCTACATGTAAGTTTGATGATTCATAGTGAAATGACCTTTATCTCTTCAATGATACTCATGCAAGAGTTGAGAAGATCTTTGTTAGGCTGGTTCCAATGGAACCTAGTAAATGTGCCCCTTTGCAATCCTAGGTGGACTAGCAAAGCCAAAATGGGACAGTGGGTATCGATGGAAATTCCATCGACAGATGGAAAAAGCATCGTCGATGGAAATTCCATCGACGTCGATACAATTTCCATCGACATCGATGGAAATTGTATCGACGATGCTTTTTTCATCTACCAACGGTAATAATTTGAATTTACCATTTCACTATAAAATGCGGTAAACTTGAATCCAAAATTCACACCAAAGTTTTCACTCTCTCTTTAGCTTTTTCTACCCTCTTTTGCTCTCTTTAGCTCTTTCTACTATATTTTAAAAATGGGAGAAACACCCAAAGTTAATTGGCCCAGAGTTGTGGCAGAAGCCGCTAAACAAAGATACTGCGAGGGATACAAAAAAATAAAGGAATCCAAAAAACAGAGGAGAATTCAAGTTTTGGAAATTAACGAGGTCAAGGTTCCAGCTAGAAAGCAAAGAAAGGTTCAAGCAAAAGGCAAGGAAAATCTCAAACCTCAAAATATGAAAGTGCAACCGAAAGGTAACTTGGGAATTATTAAAACTGGAAAAAATCCAGGACAAACATACAAAGAACGTATCGAATGGAAGTTGCTTCAGTTGAAAAAATTCAATAAGGGTTCAAAGATAGTGAGAGAGCAACAAACTGAAGTTCCTGAAGAAGATAAACCAGTGTTTGAAGATGGGCAGAGATTTTTCGCAAAGTCTATTTTTATGTATTATATTCCTATGGAACCTAGAAAACAAGCCCCTTTATTTAGTTAGTGAAAATATATTATGTAAAATATCTAAGAAATATGATGCTGTAAAAATTCTAAGAAATGCGATGAATGTTGGAATCCTTTATATATAAACATAATTTAAAAAAAAAAACAATCAAATCAATCAATATGGGTTCGCAGTTTATAGAATCCGATGATGATCTTGCTCTTATCAATGATTTCGTCTCCGTTCCTGTACCAGGCGCACAAGAGTTTAGGCATGCAAGTTTTGGCCGGCATACGAGTTTTAGCACAAGTGTCAAAATTGCAAGGATCCTGAATGATTGTCGTATACTTGGAAATTATGTGCGTTAAGTTGCCGAAGAACAATGGGGATGGGAGGAAGAACAAGTCGAATCTTTGGCATCTGCCTTCTATGCTGACGAGCAACCTAGGGTGTTTGCATTTTGGCATTGCTACCGCGTGTTAAGACATAGTCTACCTGGATTTTTCTAGAACAAACATCACAACCAAATCGGCTTTAATTGTGCGATAGTAATGTAATTGGGTTATTTCAAATAAACGGTGTACTCGTCTATTCTATCCATGTAACTGTTGAAAATCCTTGCACTGAAGTCGTTAAATGCGCCATGAACAAATCCTCATGCACATGCAAAAACATAATAGGTAATGGTACGGGAGAAAACACATGCAATCCTTTTTGTTTTCTCCCCTACCTTTACCTTACTATGTTTTGGCATCAATGCGATTCCTAAAAAACAATCGTGGGTTGAATTCCTTGCACTGAAGTCGTTGAACAAATCCTGCACAAGCAAAATCATCACATGAAAATGGAAGACGATAAAATCTGCAATGCATGTTGTTTTATCGTCTACCATTGTCATGTTGATGGTTTTGCATCGGTGCAATGCATAATAAAACAAGCCTTATTATGTTCTGGCCTAACACAGTCCTTTATCTTGGTAAAGGTCAGCCGGCCGTAGTTGCGGTAGTTCGACCTTTACCAAAGATGAAGGACTGCGTTAGGACTGAACATAAGGCACTATGTTTGACGAACTCTTCTCATCAACCCACATAACGATTAACAAGAAAAGTTTTCAGGACACGGTAATGTCGTTGGTACTTGAATTTCTTTCCTTTAGATAGTTGCCATTCATTCAAAGTTCTGGCATGATTTTCATCATCGGTATCTCCCGGAAAATGATGTGCTTTGATCCATCTCCCCAAGTGCATAAATTCATGGACTCTTAGGTGTATTTTTCTCCAACGCGACCACAACGTAGAGAGATCACGCACGACTTTGAAAGTACGTCTATCTAATTTGAATTCTGCAGTGACAGTAGTACACAACTGTGGTTCATTTACTTTATCCCGATTACGTTTCATATCATCCTTGGTCGGATAAAAATCATATAGTTTGTACAAAGACATAAATCTTCATTCCACGTAAACTTAGGACGAGGTTTAGGTGCATCTGGTAATGAATCTAGAGGATTTGCTGGTTTTTTCGGTGCAGTTTTGTTTTTTGATGACGAAGAAGAAGAAGAAGAAGAAGAAGAAGAAGAAGAAGAAGTTGTGGAAGATTTGCATCACTTTGGGTTACCATAGTGTCTAGGAGGAGTGGTATACCATCTCTTAAATGGAGGAGGAGTGAATAAAGGAGGAGGTTTCGATGAAGGTTCAGTGTAGTAGTAGTTATGGACTAATTTTGCCGTTCTGCTTCGAAATTTAGGTGATGCCGGAGGAGTACCGAGTAAAACAAAGTTTGGAGGAGAAGATGGTGGAGTTGAATATGATGTTAGAGTGGCTTGAGAAGATTATGGATTTGACATTACGAAAAATATTGATTTATCAGATGAAATCGAGAGAAAACTAGAGAACTATCGAACTAAGTTGTGAGTGAATGAAGTGAATGCCAAGTTTAGTTTATATAGGATTGGGGCGTGAAATACAGGCCATTGGATGACCCTAATCTCCTCGTTGGAAATAGTACCGACGATAAAAATTCCATCGACCTCGACAGAATTTGTATCTGTCGATGGAATTTCCATCGACGATACTATTTTCATACGGCATTGCAAAGTTGCAAATTTGCAACTTTGCAACGTCAAAATAGGTGTTCGCTAGGTCCATAGTATGACAAAACACCCTTAATCTTGGTTTTTGGTGTCCCATAGGAAGTGGCCTTATCATTTGTATATGGTTGGCTAATGCACTACGAGTCATGTTATACCAGTTTAGTAATACTCCCTCCTTCCCACATAAATTGAGCTAGTTCTATTTTGATTTTGTCCCACATAAATTGAGCTAGTTCTATTTTATGTCATGAACTTCCAAAACCACCCTTTATAAGTCAAAAGAAGAGTGGTCCCATGAGAGAGAGTGGAGGTAGGATAATAACAATAGTTGAGGGTAAAAAAAAATCTCTCTCTTCCTTGCCTTAATAATTGTGCAAATCCCAACTAGCTCAATTTATATGGGACGAAGGGAGTATATCTTATGATTGTCTTAATATTTACAACTTATATCAACCCACGCATGATGATTCCGTGGTCAGTCATCTTGTGCGGATCCAGTTGAAACTCCTTTGTACACTGACCATTAGGCATGATAAATGAGAAACAAATAAAGAACATGTTTACCACTGTTATATGCATCCGTAAGTTGCAAGCACGCACTGGTATCCTTCAAAGTTATATCTATTGATATCATTATGGTATCGCACTCACATGTATGCTGCGATATTAATTGAGTTCATAATCTTACCAAATAGATTGTGCGCTCCCAGTTTGACGCTAGAAACAGGGACATATTGTCTCGGTAAAAGTATTAGTCTTTTCCTATTGACCTTGTGTCTCTCTATTATAAAGTTATAACCATGATACCTCTCATTCAGAGAGTAAATCGTAACACTCAGTCTGCTTGACTTACTATTACTCATGATATTGTAATCTTGCTTTCATCTTACCACTGACCTGTGTGTTGAGTATGGTGGCATATTCAGCAGTACAGTAACAAAGATACGATGAGGAAACAAATCAAGGAGGAAGATAGGATTATAACGATAATCCAACTAACATTACATTCGTGAAACCTACCTGGTTTTTCTTACTTTTCTATTTCAGAATATGGAATCGCAAAAGGACCCGCATACTGTTAAGAACCCCACACCAACAATGAGGACACGAAGCTCCCAGAAAATTTCAACTATCCTGGACGCCGCATGTGGAAAGATGAACAAGAAACCAAACACCATATCAGAAGCTGAGAAGGTGGCAAACCAGTATCCAAAGAAGCCGCAATTACCGCAGCAAAAGCGTCCGCGGAGATGATAGTAATAGCACAAATGAAGGTTCTAGAGGAGCGAAAAAAGTTGAAAGCGGCTGCCCTGTTAAAGGAAGATATGGTTAAAAAGACCTCAACCGAAGCTCAGAGAATCGCATCACAGAAGGCTTCCGCAGATGCAAGGAATTTACAAATGATACGGGATGCTTAGGCGCAAAAAGAAGAAGTATCAAGAGTTGCTACTGAGAAGAATAAGAGCAAAATAGGAGGAGAGACCTCGGAGGACTACTGCGAACACCACAAAATTAAAGGTCACACTACTGAAAGGTGTAAAGCCTCTAGATAATGCTCGCAGAACCTAGTAGGACCTCTCCACAAGTACGGATTGACTCCAAACGAGTTGGGAGGATCATCCCGCATGCATCTACCTTATCAAATTCCGGGAAGTGGAGTCTTATCACCCCTACGAGACCAACCGACACATCATGAAGTGGTGGTACGAGGAAAGCAGCATGTTACCATCGGAGCTAGTGAGGACGACTCCGTAGAAGAAGAGATAGAAGCAGAATTCTACCACCAAAACGAGGTTATTCCGGAAAAGGAGCCTTCCCATCAGTCAAACGCATCCATCTTATTCGCAGCAGAGCTGAAAGCAACCCAAAGAGAGCGAAGAATCTTGGCTGACGCAATATCAATCATGGCACGAGAATGAGGAGCTAAAAGGAAATGCGACGGCGTTGGCACAAGCACAGCAGGTACAACCTTTACGGTACCAAATCCTAAGATAACCAATGCGAGAAGAAGGCTCGCAAAATGTTCGTCATCAAGACAATAGGGAAAGAAGAATGATTATGCATCCTCAATGAAGAATCCCGCAACCAGTCCGACTGCGCGGTGACGACTACCAGGAAGGCATAAATTACAGTTACGAAGCATGAGAGCAGTCCGCGCATGACGATATGTGGGAAGATTACGAAGAGAATGACTATGAAGCTGATTTTAATGACGAGGATCACGCAGTGGACGGACCAGCTTATCCCCAACAGGGTGCAGCTAACCATGTCGCCATATCAAACATTCCTGGATGTCAATATCGGAACGAATTGGAAGAGATGAGGGATGAGTTAAGAGCAATCAGAGCACATCAAAGAGGCAACAATTTGGAAGTAGCAATGCATGATGCAAAAACTACGCCGCTTATTCCAAGGCTAGCACTAACCAGAATCTCCAGGAAATGCTCGCTCCCGTCTTTTCAGTGCTATAATGGAACCAAGGATCCCGATGCGCATATCAGGTATTACGCACGGGTCATGGCACCTTGGGTAAGAAATAATGTGGTAATGTGTAGGTACTTCCCATCCATCTTGAAGGGAGTAGCACTCCAATGGTACGACAACTTGGCGCTAAATTCCATCGGGTCGTATGCCAAATTAGCTACCAAGTTTGTGGGACAATACATGTATAACAAAGCTTTGAAGACGGGGACGAATAAGCTTCACGGGTTAGTCTCCAATCCTGGTGAGGATTACAGGGAATACGAAAGAAGATGGAAAGATTTGTCAAGAGATAGGGAATGTAAGCGATGAGGCCAAAATCAGTGGTTTTACTTGGGGATTGGACATGACTTGCGCACTCTTTGTGGAGATTCATGGATCAGACCCGCAGACTGAGGGGGTATTGCGTATGATCCTTGAAAAGCATGTACGGATGCAAGAGATTCAGAGAGATAACCCGCGCGTTCAATCACATAGATCTTCTGACAATGAAAAAAACAACCACAAATCTTCTCAAAGTCGCAAAAGTTCTCACCGTACTATCTCGATGGAACCTGAGCCCGCGGAAAAGCGAAAATATAATGAGATGAAGCAGTACAATAACAAGCGTCCAATGTACGGGAAAGAAGAGTTATGATTTCAACGATCTGGTCTACACCAAGTTGAACGGCAGCATATCACAGATAATGTGAACCTTTAAATCCCGAGCGGATATGAAGTGGCCATGGTCAAGAGGACAACAAGCTCCAAGGAATGAAAATTACAAAGATTTTTGTGAATATCACGAGTTCAAAGGGCATTGAACCGAAAATTGCAAGACGTTAAAGGATTATATTCAAGCATTGGTAGATGTGGGGGACCTGGGGCAATATGTGCAACAGCAGCCGCGAAACCAACAAGATAAGACTGTCACGATCCAGCCAAATGATCAAATTGTTCACATGATTACGCATTCAGAGTCCCAAACGCAAACATTTGTGGGAAGCATAAGCAAACGACTCAGAAAGCGAATGGAAAGTCATGAAGTCTTTAGCATGAACGGAGAGGCTATAGAGAAATGGGAGGGATGGATGGCCACGCCCTTAAGTTTCTTAGCAGCCGATGTAGATCAAGAGGTAAAGGTCCACAACGACCCACTGGTTTTAACTCTCCCCATAGCCGGATGGAACATGAAGAAGATCTTGATTAACAGCGGGAGTTCCCTGAATGTAATGTTTTATAGCGCATTCCTTGAAATGAATCTCAGGGATGAATAGCTTTCTACATCACGGTACACCATCTACGGTTTCAACGGATCAACCTCAAAGCCTAAAGGAGAAATCGTACTAGAAGTAAAAGTGGGACCTTTGACGGTTAATACCAGTTTAGCATTCTAGACGCACCATCTCTGTATAACGCCATCAAGGGAGGCTGTGGGTGCACCCGTTGAAAGGAGTGGCATCATCATACCACCTGCACTTGAGTTTCCTACCAATCAATGAGAGATTCAAATCAAAAGAGACCAATACATAGCAAGAGAATTCATGCAACCGAAATCAGAATGAATGCGGAGCGCGCGGAGTGAAATAGCAGAAAGTCCTGCAAAGAAGAAAGCAAGAATATGGTCATTGACGAATACCTCAAGGAATCTAAGGGAAAGAGCCTGATGCATGTACGCACGGATCCAGGATACGAAGTGTCTAGTCCCTGGAGGGAAGCATAAAAAAGCAAGAACATGGCAATCGAGCAACACCTCACGGACATCGCAAGAGAAATCCTTGCTGCCACAAAGAAGCACGTTGAACATCCAATCACGTCTTTTCCAGGCATGAGCCCAGACGAACTTGAGGCAACAAAAGCAGTAAAGGAAAAAACGTATACCAAATAGCAGGTAAAGAACGCGCCCCTCCTAGGAACACCAGAACCACTTTTCTCCCCAGTGGAACCTACCAAAGAAGTAAACATAAGCGTCGCGGAGTCACCCAGGATGATCAAAATTGGAACTCTGCTGGGGGGGGAGCATAGGAAGAAGCACTCCATAAATTGATAATTGAATACGCAGACATATTTGCATGGAAATTTAGAGATATGCCGGGCATAAACCCAAAAGTGGTGGAGCATGAGTTAAAAATAGAGCCAGGAACGCAACCCTTCAGGCAAACATTACGGAAAATATCACCAGATTACCAACATGCGGTGGAGAAGGAGATAAAGAAACTTTTGGATGCGGGGTTCATAAGGGAAGTCAAATACCCAACTTGGATATCTAATATGGTAGTAGTACCAAAGAAGAATGACGGTGTGAGGATTTGCATAGACTTCTCTAATCTTAACAAATCGTGCCCAAAAGACAGTTATCCGTTTCCTAGCATAGATCAACTTGTCGACGCAATTGTGGGGCACAAATTGTTATCTTTCATGGATGGGTACTCGGGTTACAACCAGATCGCACTCGCACCAAATGATCAGGAACACACCGCATATTTCATCCCCAGAGGGCTGTATTGTTATACAAGAATGCCATTTGGTCTAAGAAATGCAGGGGCAATATATTAAAGGCTGATGAATAAGGTTTTTGAACCATGGATAGGGCACAATTTGGAAGTATACGTGGACGACATGCTCGTCAAAAGCTAAAAGGAAAACAATCATCTCGGCGCTTAAGGGAAATTTTTCAGGATATGAGGGAATGTCACATGAAAGTAAATCCCGACAAGTGTACTTGTGGGGTTACATCAGGAAAATTCTTAGGATATTTGGTCAAAAAAAGAGGAATCGAAGTAGATCCAGCAAAAATCCAAGCAATCGTGGACATGCCTTCACCACGTAAATTAAAAGAAGTTAAGAAACTTAATGGGAGTCTTCCGGCTCTGGGAATGTTCATCGCTAGATCATCAGACAAATGCAAGCACTTCTTCAACATACTGAAAAAAAAAAAAAAAAACAAGTTCGCATGGACTGAAGCGTGCGAGCAGGCATTTCAGAAAATAAAGGAGTATTTGGTTGCAATACCCATTCTTCAAAATCCTGAGAGAGATGAACTATTGGCGTTGTACATTGCGGCTATAAGCAACGCCGTGAGTGCGGTCTTTTTCCGAACTAATCTGAAGGAGGAACATCCAGTCCATTACGTGAGCAAAACCTTATCCCCAGCAGACAAGAACTATACCAAGTTAGAACATCTCATTTTATCTCTCGTACATGCAAGTCAGAAGTTGAAAACCTATTTTGACACGCATTATATTCGTGTTATCACCAAAGCACCACTGGGAGTTGTACTTGGTAACACAGAAGCTGTAGGAATAATAGCAAAATGGAACGCCCGGCCGGGGCAGCAGAAGATTATCTTCGAATCCCGCACAACAAGAAAATCTCAAGTACTCGTGGATTTCCTAGCAGACTTGCTTTTGAACAATGATGATGGCGTTGAAAATATACCAGGCTTCGAGGAAGACAAAGAAGATCCCAACAGCATTCCAGTTCCTTCAAACTCACGAAGATGGGAAGTGTTTGTTGACGGATCCAGTAATAAAGAAGGAGCGGGGATTGGTATTGTTATCACCTCCTCCACAGGAGACCGCATAGTGCACTCTTTCAGATTGGAATTTGAAGAACACACAAACAACATAGTCGAGTACGAGGCAGTAATTCACGCATTACGACTAAGCATATAAATGGATATCAGTGACGTGCGATTAACAAGTGATTCCCAGTTAGTTATCAGGCAGATCGAACTCGAGTACCAAACTGTAGATGAAAACATGATGGCGTATATGGCCTTGGCACAGAGTCTCGCTTCCCGAATTGAAAAAAAAAAGTGTTTCGACACTTATATCGGAAGGATAATCTCCATGCACACGCACTAGCATTCATATCCTCAATGATGACAGACCCATCCACCACCGCAATCAAAATCGGCAGAATATATGAACCTTCTATCAAGATAAAAGAAGTCATGGTAGCAAGAAAGGAACGAATGACCACAGTAGAAGATTTGGAGGACGGATCCACAATGAAAGACCTTATTGAGGAAGCAGAATGATGGTCGATGAGGAAGAATACTGGAGAATCCCAATTCGTCGTTTGTTGGAAAAATGACTAAGGCCGTCAAACTACCTACAAGAAAGGAAAATTGAGTCAAAAGCAA
>JAJJMA010208310.1:0-11949 GCA_023529015.1 Papaver nudicaule | reverse complement strand
CCCAAATACAAAGAAATTAGCCAGGAAAAGCTTACACACAAAAAAAATCAATTTCATCAAATCCAAAAAATACAAAAAAAAATCAATTTCATCAAATCCAAATCAATTCACAATAAAATTAAAGAAACCTACCAGATCTGGTGGTGGTGTTGCTGTTTTATGGATACGGTGGTGGCGTTTCTGTTTGTGGTGGTGTATATGGTGGTGTTGCTGTTGGAGATGACGATGGTGCTGTGGTTGTTGGTTGTGGTGATGGATACGGCGGTGTTGTATGTGGTGGCGGTGGTGGTGTTGCTGTTTGTGGTGGTGATGGACCGATGATGTTGTTGTTTCTGGTTAGAAGATGGAGATGGAGGTGGAGATGGTGGGAGGAAGAAGGAGATGAAGCCCTTATGTGTTGGTCGATATACTCAAGAAGGAGCAAGAAATCGTAGGGGTAGTTTTGTCTTGCAGTAGTGACGTGTCTCGTTTGGGTATTAGATAAAGTCTCACTTTTTACCGTCCTCTAGGACCTGGCCGCTTGCGGCCAGGTCCATTTCATCAAATAAGTTTAACTATTCCTTCAAAACCTACGTATAATGATGATGAACAGGTTACGGGACAAATAAATTATTAAAAGGCCTTCTCTGGTTAGCTTCTCTTTCGTTCGTATATCAGTACAACAAGTAGTTGTACTTCTGACATATATATCGTGGCTGAATTTTGTAACATCAAAGCGTGGGGAGGATCCATGGCCAACCATGCCATTTCCTTCCTCTTTTGTCGTTCAAAATTGAGCGCACACAAAGACAAACAACCATCGATTTGCCTTTCAAACTGTTTGAAAGGGTACTGTACCATTGAACTGATTTTTAATTTGTCGGGTAATTACTTAGTTGCCTGTATCACCAATAATTAGCCCCAATTAACCATGGACTAGGATATGTGTAACTTACAACCATTGGCGGCCGGGTTTTCGTATTAGCGCTTAGGATAATAAGCTCGAAAATGTGTTGTTTCTCTAATCATGATCGTTTTCGTATACCCGAGTTTAATCTTTTTCTTGCCTTTCTCTTGGAGGTGACGAAGGTATGTTTCCTTCCTTGTTATTTTCCCTTTTCTTTATAGTCCTACGTAAGTTTGTCTAGAAATTAAGAACCATTTTTTTTCCCAAAGGTGAAATATGAACTCTTTGCACATCCAACTCAGTATGTGTCCATTTGTAGCAACAACTTTCCAAATCAATAGGAGAAGCTGAAATAAACAACTAAGAGCTAGCTACTTATTGTCTTCTCACAATCGTACTTTTTATTAATCAGTAACCAGATAATAACCACTCAATAGGCTCAAATGAATCGCCGAAGACAACTACGTACAGTAAGAAACATTATCGTTCAGAAAACACTGACTCCTCCTATGATATTATATGTCATCAAGCTTAACTTGTGTAGATTCCACCTCACATCTCCAAGATTCAAGAAATAAATTATTACCCAGGGGTTGCCTCTCTAGAACTGTATCATCAGTCATCACGCTACACAATTGTACTTCCATCCATGTCTCTTCTGATAATCATTTTAATTTAATATGAGGTGCACACTCTTCTGAAATATTTTATGCAAGGCCAGAAATTGAAAAGGGTGTACACGTTTGAGGACACTACTGATAAGCAGACATTACAGATTGGCAAGCTAGAACTTGTCCTTGGATCTCCAATATCTGTAACAGCAAGTTGCATTGATTCTTCATTGTCTCCCAAGCCAGTTTGTTTCAAGTTTTACATTAACCTTCTCTCGTCAGAAAAGGAAAAAGAAAAGGTCGTTTGTCTTGGTCCCTTTTGTTACCATACCAACTAAACTTGTTCTGTTATTAAACGGAGAAACTAACACATCGACGTACCGGAGTACAACAATAAGTTGAACTCCAAAGCAACTAAAACATTATAATTTCTGAGAAAAATTCTTGTGGGCAAGCAAGACCCATGGGCAAGTACAACCGACCAATATTATCAGATGTGCTTCACAAAACCCTCGAGCAAAGTCTTTCAATAGTCGTAGGCCAATTGCCAAAGGACATATGTTTATAGAGGACGATTCCATAAACAACGGGTATACAACAAAGTGTAGAGGATTTTCGCCCAATTTTGTGTGTGTTGATTTTTTTTTATCTAGGAGTCCTCTATTTATAGTATTCAATAAGGCTAGGTTACTTAGGAATAAAGTAACAATTGCTTGAGATGACGAAAGTTCGTGAACTGCTTATATAGGCTGTAATCTAGAGTTCTTTCAGTTAAAATTAAGATTGGCACAAAAAGAGAGAGTTTCATTGACTTAATTTCTTATGTTCTTGGTTACAATCTGTAATATATATAGAGTTTAATATCTAAACTTAGGAAATCTATAAACTAGGAAAGCTATAAACTAGGAAACCACTATAAAACAGGAAAGCATATATTTATAGAATGCAACACTCTCCCTCAAACTGGTGCATAGATATTACTCATGTCTAGTTTGTTAGCAAGCTTCTAAAATACTTTAGAAGAAACTGGTTTGGTCAGAATATCAGCCAGTTGGTCTTCCGATCGGATCTTAGGCACCTCCACAATCTTGTTGTCTAGCTTTTCCTTTATGAAGAATATATCGATATCCACATGTTTCATTTTATCATGATGAAACGGATTGTGAGCAATATCACGCGTCGCTTTACTATCACAATATACAGAGATTGGTTTACGAGGCACATAACCCAATTCAGTAAGGAGACGTTTTAACCACATCACTTCACATATACCGAGTGCCAGATCTCTCCATTCAGCTTCTGCACTTGATCGTGAGACTACCTCTTGTTTCTTGGTTCTCCATGTAACAAGATTGCCTCCGACAAAGGTAAAATATCAAGAAGCGGATCCACAACTGACCCACCATAATCTGAATCAGTATAAGCATCTATATTATTACACTCTTTATTTTTCGTAAACATAATTCCCTTTCCTGGAGCAAACTTCAAGTATCTCAATATCCGTATAACTGCATTCATATGATGTTCACTTGGATTATGCATGAACTGACTAACAATACTTAGAGCATATGCAAGATCAGGTCTTGTATGTGCCAAGTACATAAGTCTACCTACAAGCCTTTGGTATCTTCATTTATCAACCGGTATCTGGTTGACATCTACACATAACTTTAAGCCTGCTTCTACCGGTGTATCTACAGGTTTACATGCCGTCATGCCAACCTTTTTCAGTAGATCTAGAGCATATTTTCTCTGTGATAGAAAAGTTCCTTCCCGTGATCGAGACACTTCAATTCGAAGAAATTATTTCAAGGAACCAAGATCTTTCATATGAAATTCTTTCGCTAAGTAATTTTGGAGCGCCTTTCTTTCTTCTGGATCGTTTCATGTAACCACCATACCATCTACATATATGATGAGAGCTGTAATTTTACCTCTATTTTTCTTTATGAACAAAGTATGATCAGAATTTCATTGACGATAACCAAAGTTTCTCATAGACTTGGTAAACCTTCCGAACCATGCTCTCGGAGATTGTTTCAACCCATACAATGATTTTTTTTAACTTGCATACCTTTCCACTATAAGATTCTGGAATGATTATACCTGGTGGAAGCTCCATATACACTTCTTCAGATAACTCGCCATGTAAAAAGGCATTTTTTTACATCAAACTGATGTAATGGCCAATCCAAGTTTGCAGCAAGAGACAACAAGACTCGTATTGTGTTAATTTTAGCTACAGGAGCAAAAGTCTCAGTATATCTTTCCCATAAATTTGGTTGTATCCTTTTGCAACCAACCTTGCTTTATAACGTTCAATTTCACCATTTGATGTGAAGACCCAACGACACCCCACAATCTTTCTTTCTTCTGGACAATAAACATACCCCCAAGTATTATTTTCTCGTAAGGATCTCAATTCTTCTTCTATAGCTGCCCTCCACTTTGAATCAACTAATGCTTCCTCTGCGGTTTTAGGAATAACTACAGTAGATAACTGTTTCAAAAATGACTTATTTGACTCCGACAAGCGTTGGTCAGAGACATAATTACTCATGGGATACTTAACTTTGGATGAAAGATCAGGCTCATACGTAGGTTTAGGAATACCTCTATTGTGACGTTCTGGCAACTTCTTTGCAGGTCCAAGAACATCCTCAACAAGCAATTGGCTTGGTGTTAGAGTTTCATTCTCACTCACAATTACATCAGGAGCATTTGAGTTATCCTCACCATCTTCACCAAATTCATTATCTTTGTCTACTTCATTAAGTATATCAGTTTCACTGTACTTAGTGGTTTCCTCGACGTCGTCTCTAATAACTTCTTCCACTTCATTAGTATTTTCAATTTCTGTAACACCTATATTGTTGGAATGTTTACGACAACGTCTTCAATAATGTCATCTTCGTAGTCGAGAGTCAGAATTTCCTTCTCATACTCCCCCTGAAATTCAGGCTCCGTGAAATACATTGTATTTTCATGGAATGTTACATCTACAAAAACAAACATTCTTTGTGTTGGTGGATGATAACATCGGTAACCTTTTTGATTCATCGCATATCCAACAAAAACACACCTTAATGCTCGAGGCTCTAGCTTGCTGCGTTGATGTTTGTGGAGATGTACAAATGCTACGCAACCAAATATATGAGGAGGAAAATTAGATACAGTTGGAGAGGCAACCGCTTCACCAAGAGTTTGAAACGGTGTGTTGAAGTTGACAGTGCTGGAAGGTGTTCGATTAATCACATATGCTGCAGAAGTTAGAGCTTCCCCCTAATAAGACAACGGCACATGAGCTGATATCATTGAGGCACGTACAACCTCAAGTAAGTGTCGATTTTTCCTTTTAGATACCCCATTTTGTTGAGGTGTGTTAGGCCAAGTGGTTTGATGAATAATGCCATGTTCCTCAATGTAACGTTGAAACTCAATACTTTTATATTCACCTCCATTGTCACTTCGGAGGACTTTAACTTCTGTATTGTATTGCACCTGCATCATTTTGTAAAATTTTTGAAACAAAGAATTCACTTCACCTTTGGTCTTCATTAAACAAATCCAAGTCATCCTAGTGCAATCATCAATAAAGGTCACAAAACAACGTGTGTAGGGGGTAAAAGCTACGAAGGACGCTCGACAGAGCTCTCGATAAAGGAAGATAAGTCTCGGGTGGAGGAATGGGGGTTGACAGTTATGAAGATGCCGAAGAAGCAGACAACGTCGAATATTCCGCAGAAAATGAGGGAGCTTCGAAGAGTTGGACATGTCGAAAGAAATGTGCCAAGGACAACAAGGAATCTCAAAGACACCTCGAATAAGTAACCGCCTTACTCGACAATATCTGACACCACCACGATCGAGTTGTTGTCTTATTAGCTGTAATCCACCTTTGACTCCTCCTATATAAGGAGGGCTCGAGAGCCATTGTAAGGGTTGGAATTTTTGTGTATCCTAAGGCGTGTGAGTGGGATTAGGTTAGTATCTCCTCAGGTCTTGTGGGCATAATTTCCATGTATTATAATATCCAAAAGCTAGTAATTCAGTAGTGATTTATATATGTTTCATGTTCTTTTGTATACGAATCCACCTCTCGATATATATACTGTCTAATCTCGTACTCGACTAGACTTTGAGTAATGTGTTCTAATTGTTGTTTGTCATAGTATTTCATGGCTGTTAGGTATAATGTCTCTATGCAGATTTTATACTGACACAGTTTGGCGCTAGAAACAGGCACTGATTAAAATAACTTAGGTTTGCCTGTGATTTGTAATTTTCAAAATTTTCAAGGAATTTTTTTCTAGGGTTTTCAAGATTTTCTTTTGCTACTATTCTCATAAGCTCCACCACCTTGGGTGTCTAAAGATCTTAAGCTTTGGTATACTCAAGGGTTTTGTGCAAATCGTCAGTACGATAAGGTCGATGTTACTTCAGGGAATCTAAGCTTTGAAAAACAGAGATCTAATCAAAAGCACAAAAAAGGTTTTCTCACAAAAAAGATGTTCATAAAATCTAGAGGAAAATGGGTTTTCCACTCGGAATCCGATACTTATATTTCCAACAAATACCCTTGGAATCTCGTCCACAATTTCTGTTTTAGAAAATAGCTCAAGGATATTTTAGGGTTTTTTTACCAAATTTATACTGAGAAAGCAGTTTTGAAACTTTTAGACCGACTCATTGTCCTTATTCGAAAACGGGTAGGAGCAAAACCCCCATATTAGGAAGGTAGATCTGGACAAGACAAAAAAAAAAAAAAAAAAAAACGGTTAGAAGGAATAATCGTAAAAGGAAATTTTAGAATCAAAATCCCATTGGATCGTACGCAAGTAATCCTCCCTAAAATCTAGCATGTCAGAATCGGTTACAACCATTAGGGTCCATGTCAGACACAGTACACTGCACCAACCATTAGGACCTCACGGGTTTGTTACTTTTTGTAGGTCATCATCGCCATGGCTTCGAAGTCAAATCAGATGCCGAGGCAAGGAGTAGGTTCATCGAAGCAAGAAACAGGCTCTTCGAGGCACAACACTAGGTTTTCAGCTAGTAAAGGATTATCACCAGAAATAGCGGCAAGCACAGTCCAGCACAGGGAACAAGTAAAAGAAGATGAAGTATTAGTAGAAGATCTGGGACACGACGGGGAAGGATTTCCAGAGCTCCCGCTACAACAAATCCAAGGAGTCGAAAAGGAAAATGACGAAGAGGAGGGCAAAATCCCAAATGAAGTAACCCAAACACACCAGCCTACAGAGGAAGAAACGGCGAGGGCTGCACAATTCAGGAAACTAATGAAGAAAAATCTAAAAATAAGAAAGCTCAAAAAACAGTTAGCCGAGGCAAATAAGAAAGCAGCCGAAAAGTCAGCATCGAACTACAAGCGAAGCAATGAAGGGCACTCTCGTCCCCATGAAAGTTCCCACTCTAAAAGGACACACATGTCAATAAACAACACCGAGACATCCAGGCGACCAGGGGGCATGGAAAGGAGATATCAAGCCGGCGGATCGAGCCAAGCATTCGGCCAAGGGGCAACATCATCCAGTTGATATACGAAAACGAGCAAGCAAGAAAGGATGTCGAGACCTTAGCACTACAAAAAGTCATGATGGACCAAATCAAGTCAATGCGCGCAGAAATCTTCGACAACAAAATACAATCAACTGATAAAGTGAAATTGAATCAAGCAATCAATGAAGTCAACCGCTCGCCATTAAGCCCAGAACTGTTAAGCAAGCCCATACCAGTAAAATGTACCATGCATGTCTTTAACTCGATCTTTAATGGCACGGGAGACGCGACCCTCCACGTCAAAATGTATCGAAGATTATTCCTAGCTTGGGCGGACAAAGACGAAGTCCTTTGCAAGTATTTCCCATCTAGCTTGAAGGGTGAGGCTCTAGCTTGGTACGATAGTCTGGCAGCACACTCAATTTCATCTTTCGAGGAACTATCCAAAGTCTTCATACTACACTTCTTCTACAACAACCCATCCAAAACAGGCATAGAAAAACTCTTCAGTATCAAGGTAAGACCTAAAGAATCCATCAAAAGCCTGACTGAGAGGTGGACAACGCAATGCGTGGAGGTTGGTAACGGAGCTTCGGAAAAGGACAAAGTAAGAGCATTCTTAAATGCACTCGACAAAGATCATCCATTGTACGATAAGATCTTCTCCAAGAACGTAGAAACATTGCAAGATCTTCGGAAATATCAGAATGAGCGAATCACGTTGGAAGAAATCAAGGAACAAGCAACTCTAGGAAAGGAAACCATATCGAAGCAGATTCACTCGATAAATAACCTATCATTGAAGGAACGAGATCATGGCGTAAGCAATCAAGTTGGCGATTATTCGAAAAGGGAAAGGCAGAACGACAATGGGAGATATGGAAACGAAGGAAAGTTTGGTGATGGAAGATACAACGACAATAGAAGATATAACGACAGCAGAGGAAATGACTCCCGAGGAGGCTACGAGGCAAACAATCCAAAAAGGGGATATGAGGGTAGCAGAAAATTCGGAACACCTAGATCGGGATTTCCTCAATTTCAGGACAGAAAACTGCCAAAGCTGTGTGTTTCCATCGAAGCAGCCCTTCGAAGCATCGACCAGTCCGATTAGCGGGCGACATCAGATACCCAAAGAGTAGGGGAAACCAGCCAAACCATACGAGAAATTCGAGGGACTTCTGCGAATTCCACAAGTTTTATGGACATTCCACTGAGAACTGCGTTACTGCACAGGATCAAATTTATTATTTCATTACAAAAGGGAAATTCAACCATCTTCTGGAATTACCAAACCCGCCCCCAAATCAGCCATAACCGAAGGAAGAAAAGAAGCACGAGGGCGTATGTCATAACAATTGATCGAAATATTCCGAGATACAATGATTGCAATTCGATAGTACATGCAGAGTGAAGATCCAGAAGCCCATCACCGGTAGAATCCACAAGAGAGACTTCGAAGGAAAGGAGATATTGAGTGTGCCAACAAAGGCACATCTCAAAGATTGGCAGAAGCAGTTAGTTTATTTCTCAGCATTGGACATCCCAGAAGGAGTAAGATTGCATAATGACTCATTGGTCATAACTTTGCATATCGAAGAGTTAGCAATGCCGATAATACTGGTATACCCTGGTAGCTCTGTCGATATACTCTTCGGCAGAACACATGATAGGCTATTTGGAAAGGATGCTACACTCGTCCCCTCGACATTCAACGTTTTCGGATTCAATGGAAATCCTTCAATGTCGAGAGGAGAATTGTCTTTAACAATCTTCGTGGGAAAGATGCAGCTCCCAACTTTATTTTGCATGGTCGATATAGACTCTCCATACAATGCAATCGTAGGCAGACCATGGCTCCACAGCCTAAAGGGGTAGCTTCCACCCTCCACAGAAGAATTCGATTCCCTACTCCGCTTGGAATTGCAGAAATATTGGGCGATCCTGTCAAAGCACGACCCTACAGGCCAAAACAAGCAGTCAAAAATAACAGTCACACATAAAGAAATTCATCGCAGAAGTAGAAGCAGGGATGGCTAATACCACAATGAAAAACTCGGACGCAACCCCAAGTCTAGCCATGACACCAGCCAACAAGGGAAAGGATTTTCTCCTAAAGAACAGAGAACAATTCGTCATAGTAGGCAATGCCAAAACACCAACAAAAGGAATGGTAAATGCAGTAAGTTCGTCCAGTAAGGGAAAGGAAATATCCAACGAAGAACCATTCTGGGATGGACCGTACGTCATTGAAAAAGCGCTCGAAAATGGCACTTACAGCTTAATCAATCTCGAAGGACAAAGGCTGAACGCTCCAGTCGAAGGAAAAAGTTTAAAGCATATTAGTTAAGTTTACATGTAACCAAAAAGGTATCTGGAGTACCATTAGTAGAAGAATAAAATAAAGGAAAACATCCAGAACTATCATGTTTTAAACGAGTATTAATTTATATTTTGATGCACATATCTCGACTCAAACTCCAGATCTTATCAGAATGGGCAAATCTCCTAAAAAGGCGTCGACGCCATATAAACAATCGGGACATAACGCCATATCTCCCCTAGTGCCTTGACGCAATGAAATTAAAAAGGCCTTGACGCCAAGGCCCTGATGCCAAATAATAATAAAAAGTCCTCGAGCAGTAGGCACTGAGCTGATGCACATGTAGTCGTAAGGGCCCTACGAGCTGCATGGCACAGTCCTCTACCCACAAGATACCCCGTTAGTGGTGGATCCTTTGTACTGAAGCTAAATAAGCTAAAGTCATTTGGACCCACTACCACACGACCATGAGGACCTCTCGTTTGAGGCGTCGAGGGGATGATAAATGTGATTAACATCTGCCTTTAGGGTGGATGGAACCCTGAGGCAGTTAATTAGTTTACATTCACGAGAATGATAAGCGAGTTACACAGCCGAGGGACCTCCTTCGAAACATCAAAACTTAACTTCGAAAAGGAATTACAGAGAACAGAAGGGTCGAGCTCTAGGCCGCAATAAGAGAAAAGTACCATGTCTAAGCTCAAGCCTTGACCGGCACTCCCCCATCGTGCTACTTTATTATCCAGATCCAAAATAGCAGTTACCCACCGTAAGTTCCCTACTATACTTAGGCTAAATGGGTTATCAGGACACCACTATGTCCTCTCGGAAGATACCTTGTATCTTCGATACCCACCTAATATTCTAAGGCAAAACGGGTACCTATGATCTCGATAGCCAGTGTTTGCTTTAAACCAGGAAGGTAGCTCAAAGCCTTTGGGAAGGGTGATCCGTAAGCCCCCACTAGCTTGGTTTACTTTCTCTCACATCGAAGTAAGCCCCGAAGTCAAATCACAAGAAAATAATAAAACAAAAAAGAAGAACGCTCGGCAAACACAACACAAAAGGGTTTTCTATTTCAAATAATCATAGATACAAGTATGGATAACAAAAAAGAGCAGAAAATTTATTTCATCAAACAAACAAGAAGAGTGAGAATAAAACAGACTCGCTCTTTAAACACTGGAAGAGGGTGCGCCAGACAAAGAATCAAGACGATGGGTAGAGAAAATCTTCATCGAATCCTAAAGTTCTTTTTTCAGCTTCCAAGTTGTTAAGACGAGGGTACCGAGTACACCACCAATCTTTTATTTTAGTCCACCTATAAGTCAAACCTTGACCGGTTCCTGTAATCAAGAACTCAAGAACAAGATCTCTTTCAGATCCGATTGATTCACACAAGGGAGTCAATACAAGAATCCGAAAGACTATGTCAACCAACCAAGTACGATACTTAAATTATATAAGATGACTCAAATATAATGCGGAAGTAAAGTAAAGTACACACAAGATTTTGTTAACAAGGAAACTACAAACTCATAGAAAAACCCCGGGACCTAGTCCAGTTTTTAATACTCTTAAGAATAAAGCCGCCAACACACCTACTCTCAGACTTCGGACTAGCTGTTACCATGTCATTCAATTTATCTGGAAGAGAAAATTTTACACATGTTACAGCTATATATAAACCCACCCTAACAGCAAGGCAGGCCTAATAACTGAAACACTAGAAAAAAAAAACTGGAAAATTATACATTTGAGTTCGACAGTCTGCGTAAAAACCTAAAACTAACATACCCTCATCTAATAGATGAGTTCATAAATAAATATTATATTATGTTCAAAGTTTTCCTCCTAAATCAAAACACTTTTTAGAGGGATTTACTCTCTCAGAACGTCTAGATGGAGCTTTAGGCTGAGAAACCGAAGTCGCTACAGCCCGGTCATGTAATGTCTGCATATCCTTTACTAGAGTACCATCCGAACCACTGTTAAGAAGCCCAGTGTCCGTACCCTGCAAGCCCGGATCCCCGTCAAAAATGGTTGGTTTGTTTTTATGTCCATGATCCAGGACTAGTTTGACATTTGTTTTGGACGAGTTTGGTCCACTCTCACTGGAACGACTTCCGCTCGAACCCTAGTTCAGTACCAAAACCGTGTCTGCATTAGAACCAGAACCTGTCTTCAATAGCCCATGATCCAAAACTCCACACCCGGGGTGAGATGAATCACTACTGATGGATTTGGTAGACTTAGGAGAAAAGAATCTCCAGAGATACTACCTAGCCCTTTATCTTCATTAAAACACTGATCAACAGGCATGTTCTTTAATGGGGAAACCCCATGATTAATATGATGATCATGATCTTGATGATCACCATCAACTGAAATACGCTCCAGAAGAGCCTCCTAATCTTCAAAAGAATCCTCACCAGGTGGAGAACTCAAATACGTGTGCTTTGGCATAACAATATTGCCTGTAATACCCCGTTTTCGAGCAAAATTCTCAATCAGAGAATTATCGATTGCTCTCTGCAAATCTTCTTGTTCATGTTGTGTAAGACCAGCAGACACATAGTGCTCAGGTTTTTCCTTCCATGTATCTT
>JAJJMA010208306.1:0-14233 GCA_023529015.1 Papaver nudicaule | reverse complement strand
CGTGTACATCCAAATGCTTATGGCGTGAATGGCCTAGGGTTTGGCTCGAGCATGGGCTAGGCTAATGCGTATGCGTAGGTATTTTTACGTATAGGCTAGGGATATGGACCATGCTACTAGGCTAGGGTCGTGAGATATCAAAATACAGCTAATGGTAATTTAAATATCTTATCCCTACTATAAAATAAATTCATACCTTATCTCGAGCTATTCCAGGATGCCAGAAATTGATGCGAAATTACTCATGTGACCTTCTCGCCAAAAACCACCATCAACATTAAGTCCCCTGCACAGCACGGAACCGTGAGTGTTCCAGGGTGAGCACAAGTTGATGGTCCAGCCGCATCCACATAGAAGCCTTACCCACGAACATGGAGTCCAAACAGGGCCTAAAGACCAAGCCTGCTTAAGCAATATCCAATCCCAAGTAGGTTAGGACTCCTCCAAAACCATGCGTGTGATATATACATGCATATCACGTACAGATTTCTTTACGTGAGTGTTATCCTCCTCTTTAGCTCGTTCTTCCCCTTTTCATAAACACAATATTTTGTAGACTGGAAGATCATGATAACTGACAATGAATCCCACAGTTCTTCTCGTGCTGGTGATGAAGTTATATCTACTACAGATGTCAAAGAGATCCCTCATTTCAACGATGAATTTGAAGTTCGCCCGGCGAGTTCAACTCGAGTTGCAATCTCCCAGGATCAAGCTAAAATTCTTCCAAGCAATTCTAATGCTCCAATGGCTATTACTCCATCACGGATAACTCGCTTTTGCCTACAGATAGGCGATTTTAGGGCTTCCAGTATCGTCTTTCGTTCTCTGCAGAAGCAAATTAACTCATGGTCTATGTATCTTCAGAATACACTTGACATCCCAGGCATTAAGGACATCTTTGAGAAGGCCGGAATCTTTCACGCTGTAAAGAGTTCGGATAATTCCTTCGTAATTAGAGATAAATGTGCTTTAGTTGCTTTTCTGACTCGTTGGTGTAGTGGTACAAACTCCTTCGTACTGGCATGGGGAGAGCTTGTAATTACACTGGAAGACGTAGCACCGTTATTAAGACTCCCAATTAATGGAGAGCTCAAAATTAGCTTGAATGCAGATGAAAGGAACATGCAGACCCAGTTAATCATCATTGCTGAAACCCTGAACAAGCACGGCGATGTATATGCTTCGTGGATGATGCACTGGACAAAATCCAGTAATGACGGCGCATCAGCGTTGTCCATTGCTGCATTTCTCCTGCTCTGGTTATCAAAGGACGTCTTTGAAGATCTTCATGAATACAAGAAGTTGAAGCCTACGCTTATTCCATATGCCATAGCATTGGCTCAAGGTACTCCTGTTCCTATTGGCTCTTTATTCGTACTTTGTATACCCATCTTTCTACTTTGTCAGCAAATATGAAATTGTCGAATGGCGCTACAAAGATTGAGACATTTGTATCAACGAATTTCGTGCAAGCTTGGATGTATGAGCATTACCCTGGCTATGCTCCAAAATTGTCTTCCAAAGACAAATATTTGTCAGACCAGGCTCGGATTGTTCGCTGGATGAACAAGCCTATCTCAAAAGACTTTCTTTTATTTATGGACGACGATGCAGCAGTGGTCTTTCGTCCATGGACCTTAATTCCCGTAGGTGTAGCTCAACTTCGTTCATTTGGTGCCGCTCCAAATAACATTCCAGCGAAGGTTCTTTCTGTAGAAGGCTTCCTTACTGATGCAGAGCGGGTTTTCATGATAAGTTGTTGCAGCGGTCACCTCATTGGCATTAATGAAGCAGGGCGCTATGTCACCAAAGCGTATAATATTGACCGAAGAGCTCGTCAGATGGGTTTTGATCAGGATGTCCCATCGCAGCGAGGTCCTCCTCCAAAGAATATGCAAGGGTATCAGACCAGATTGCTCAGTCCAGTATCCTTTCTCTCGGGAGAAAGAGTGCCATCCATCACTGAAGCAGGTAGGCGGTTTTGGGATGACCAAATAAGATTATATAGGGATTTCATGGCTTCCCCAAAAGAAGTACAGGCAGTTCCTTCCAAAGAAGACTTGGAAACGCTCCCCCTGCTTAAATATATCACTCTTAAGCGTAAAATAGGAGACATGAATGATTTGGTAATTACCTCGAACTTTTGAATGCTTGTATAAGCTTTATTTATGATGATTTTGACGCCTTATCACCATATCTTGTGCAGCAACGTTCATCACCTAGTTCGAAGCTTGCCAGTTCCGCAACACAAATGTCTTTGTCTTTCGGTAGTCATCTTTCGGGAGAATTATCACTCTTCCAAGGGAAGGACAGCTCCATGATGAACCTCTTGAATGATAAACAAGTCCCCAATCTTAGTACACAAGATTGGGCGAAGGTAAGACTTCACTTCATTGCTTATATTTTTACTTTTAGTGTGAAAGTAAAAAATCCCGTCAGATTTTCCTGTTTTGAGTCATGTTACGAGAATGACCGTAGAATCTTCATCCGATGGCGGATTTCGATGATTGACCCCAATTTAGAAAAAGGACTTCAGTAGCTTTCACCTCGAAAAAGAAAATCTGAATTTCACGCATTTTTGCTCGTTATTTTATGTGTCACAAAGTGACCCCACGTCCAGTGATGTCGCAGTCTGTACGCTGTTCAGTAGAAAAATCATTCCGGACAGTAGGTTGCTCCAAAAATTAATCCCTTTTAGCACGTGATAGGAAACATCCATACGAACAACTCCCGTGAAGGAAGTTTCTTCATATCTCTTACTGATTTGTACAGATTTTGAGTTTTTCACCGTTCTTCGTAAGAATTCAGACGTCAGAAAATTACTTCTTCAAGATAACATCGTGAATCCTTTGATATATCTTGTTTTAATGACTTTTCTTCTTTATTTGATGTAGGATGGACCTGCTACAGGATTCGAGAAGTTTTCATTTGTTCCTTTAGAGCGGAACCCAGTGCTTGAAGAATCGACCCCGAATACACCGCTCAAATCCACTGATATGATTACTGAGCAGAATAAAAGTGGAGGCTCCACAGACCCTAAGTCTTCTGTGACACAGGTTATTTTTGTTGACTCCTTTAATTCGAAAATAAAATGTTTAGTATTTTATTCTCACCTTGTTTGCTCTTGCAGCCTTCTGATGATAAAGGAGAAACGGATGATAGCTACTTCTTCGGTAAAAAGATCAGTGAGTGTCAAAACCTTAATAAGGATTTTGACAACGTTGCTGACGAAAATCCTCATTAGACGGTTGTTTCTGAAATGTTTCAGGAGCAAAAGATTTTCTCAGTAGAATTTTATTTTGCTTTTATTTGGTTTTATGAACAAAGGATTTGTAGGAATTGATAGTTTTGAACTCATAGGTTTTGAATTTGATTTGAATTGAATTGCTAACAGGCAAGAGATTGCTTGCACTTTTATTTTGAAGGAATTGGAAGATAAGTGAATCTTCATATCTTCTTGAGCCATTTGCCATTGACCACCATGTTTGAGAGCCTCTCATGTATTGCACTTATCATGTATCGCGCATCAGGCATGACTCGAGATATAACATAAGGTCCCTCCCAGTTTGGTGTGGACCTCGAAATAGAAGTTACTTTTCGGTTAGTGCGTCGCATAACCTTATCTCCTTCTTGAAAAGCAGCCTTAGGAACCCATGACATCTCAGGTGTCTTTCGCCTATAAGACCGTTGCTTTGCCCGAACCCACCTATTGGAAGTGGCTTTGATTTCCTCCTGAGGTGCCTCAGAGGGTTTGATAGACTTGATGCAATCAAGTCCCCATGTCAAAGAATTATCCAATCCTTGTGTAGGGACACGTTGGATAGGATTTCCATGAACCAAATAATTCTGAATAAAATATTTCAAATCACTTTCACATACCTCTTTGAATATCACCAGAGTTTCAGACCCCACGCGGTACTCTAGTTTTCCCACGCTGCAGCTTTCTTGGTCAAACATGAACTCTTGGCCTTTGATGATTACTGGTAAGATCGTAGGCACAATTCTCTTCCCATGGAGCCAGGGACGTCCTAAGATCATGTCGTGCTCATCATCCTCTTTGATTACATGAAACTTGGTTTTGGTGCGAGCAGAGTCCACCTTCAAATCCAAAGTAACATGACCATATATGTCTTGGAGATTTCCTTTTGAATCCTTTGTCACTGTGGGATAGTAGATGACATCTCGTCGAGAAATCCCAATTGCTTGGAGTGTTTTGATTGGAATTAGATTAACCATAACACCAGCATCAATTTGAACTTTCTTAAAATTCGTACCTTCAAGACGAGCAGAGATAATTGGTATTGGAACACGTTCTCCCGCCATCATCTCTGGTGTGACTTCATCAGGCTTTGGCTGAACTTTTTCAGGTACATGTAGTTCTTTTCCGCTAGCAATCCAGCTGAGGGCAGCGAAAATGTTGCTTCGCTGACTTCTAGAAAAATGCAAGAGCTCGCATAAATTCTCCATCAAATAATTAGCAGTTTGCTTGACAGATTCTCCGGAGATGGTGAAATTTTGAATGTTGGGTTGATGCTGACGTTGAGGTTGGTGTTGACGTTGAGGTTGGTGCTGAGGGAGTGGATTCTTATGTACACCCTCAGTCCCCAAGTTCAACTCTCCTGACTCGATCTTTTCGTTGAAGATTTGCTTGAGTCGATGGCACTCGCTCGTGGGATGATTGATGAATCTATGAAAATGACAATACTTGGGATCAGTCATTTCTTGTGCCGTAGGCTCTCTCAGTACAGGAGGTAATTTGACAGCACCATCTTGAATCCATGTTTCCAGGAGCTCTATCACTTCATCCATAGTACATGGGAAATCAGGAACTTTAGGAAATTCCCTCGGTTGTCGTGGTGCTTTTGGTGCAGGAGCATTAGCTGGGACCCGTGCAGGAGCCTGAGATTGGGCTGGGGCTGCACGTTTTAATTGTGGGGCCTCAGGAGTAGGCGCCTTCCTCTTAACACCTTCAGTGACAGCATGAACTGAGGGAAGAGAGTTATATTGCTTGTTGACGAGTCGCTTGCTGGCACGTGTCTCACCACGACTTTCTTCAGCTTTTACAGGCCTGGGCCTTTCTAGTAACGCAGGTGCAGTAGTGGCGGATCGTTTGGCGGACTTATGGAGCTTGGTGAAATTATTAATATCTAGATTCTCCAATAAGGCCCGATATACTGGTATCATTCCATTGATGCAAAGCTCCACTAACTGCAACTCTGTCACGTTTGGATCATTGCAATCCACTGAACGAGTTCTGAACCTCGTCACATAATCATCTGGATGTTCATTGTTTCGCTGATAGAGTCTTCCCAAATCGGAGATAGTGAGTTGCTCTGACACAAAGAAATACTTCTTGAGGAAAGCATTAACCATCTGGCTCCAGCTGAGAATGCTATTAGGAGCTAGATTATTATACCAAGTGTATGCCTTTCCCGTTAGAGATTTCGAGAATTCTTTGAGACATACGACTTGATTTCTTTCGTGTATTCCCAATGATTCTAGGAAGCGAGAGATATGTTCTCGGGCATTCCCAATACCATTATACATCGAGAATGAAGGCGTGACATACCCTTCAGGGAGAGATTCACGTTGAATTTCAATTGGATATGGAGGTTGATGACGATGAAACAAATATGAATTCTCCATGTTCTGAGCTTGCAAGAGATTCTGTAAATCTTCACGAGTAACAAAGTTGTGTTGAGAACCCGTGCTCGGCTCACGTGTGGTGTGGACACAAGTGTCTTGATCATCAGGGATAACATGAATCTGAGAAGGACCCGCCCTGTTAGAATGGGTAAGAGGATCTGTACGTGCCAGCCCTGGGTTTGTTGGTGGCGTCAACTTCTATGAGATAGATCTCAAACACGTCAGCAACTCCATCTGGGTTTTCACCATATTGTTTTGACTCAAGGCTAGATCTTGTTGGGTCTTCATGAGATCCACAATGCTAGGTGAGTCTTCAATACTCCTTGTTTCTCCTGTGCGGGGCCCGAAGAGAAAAGCTTATGTGCGGCTTGAGATAGGAGTGTAAGGAGTAGGAGAGATAGTGGTGTTGGTGGTCCCCACCATATGAGATAGGGGGACGTGATATTGGATAGGATAGGTGTGGTGGATCCCACCAGAGGGGATGACACGCCCAAGGGAGAGTTGGATAGGGTTGATCCTATCTGGGTTGAGGTAGAGGCGAGATTAGGGTTTCTGTTTGGGATAGGGCTCACGGTTTGGGTTGGCCCCACTTGAGTTGAGGCGGATGCGAAATTAGGGTTTTAGGACGTGATAGGATTCACGTTTTGCATGGTGGGGCCAGCAGAGGCCATGGCGCCACTAACCCTAGGATTTGTATCCCCACTCATAATGGATGAGGTTGTGGGACCACTGGTGATATTTGGAGAATTGGTATTCTCTAAACTCTGCCTCCTGGTTTCAACCATATCTTCTTAAAACTGAGATAATGACCTCCCACTGTGGTCGCCAAATGTTTTAGGTGTAAAACAATAAAGAGAATCTGAGGGGTAAAGTGTGAAGTGTGATGATGTAATAAAAGATTGTAATGGAATTCGAGAGGTCAAGATCGAACAAGACTCGCCTAAACCAAGAAATGGCCGTTCGAGTATTGCTTCAGTTACAAGAAGAGGATATAGGGTTGGTTTAGGGAGGGAAGCAGAGAAAGATGAGATCAGAGAATTGCTATGATTTTCTGTGATGTTGAGATTAAATTGCTAGATAAGGATGGATATTCAGTTCTCACTAGATATTGAATGCTGAGTGAGAAGAGTTAATCAATTATCGATAAGATAGACTTGATTATACTTGCACTGAATTAAACTGTTGAACTTGTCTGTTCTTGTCTTTCCAAACTGGTCGAGTGACCTATTTATAGCAATATATTTCCAACTGATCTCGTAAGAAGTGGAAGAAGTGGAAGAGTGGGAGTGTGGAGTAAGTGGGGCAAGTCTTGCGCCTAATATTAGGGAAGAACAAACCGCCCACTTTCTCATCCCCTCTTTTCAGCAACGTTCACACGACTTAGTTTTCTTTCTCGTTAAGTGATTGAGCCGTTGCAATCACACGTGCCGTAGACCGCCAAACCAAAACCCTAAAGAATATCCCCCCATGTAACTAATCTTGATTCTCGTAAGATTTGTTAAATATTTGTTAAGTCAAATATGACTAAGTGCAAGTCGTACCAATTACTGGTAAACTTAGGACTTTGCGATAAGATAGAGATTTAAGCGATAAGCTTGAATATCTCTTTGAGATTTGGTCTAAGGATTGAGCCGGGCAATCGCCATTTAAACCAATAAGATAAGTCTAAGGGTTGAGCTAGAAACCGCCATTTAGAGTTGATAAGATAAGATAAGTCTAAGGATTGAGCAATGCAATCGCCAATTAGACTGAGAGGATTTCAGCAACTCTCTGCGGCAATAGTCAAGTAAATACGACTTTTGATTTGCCATAAATAAGGGAAATTGGTTTGTGGCATGTAATGCACCAATTCCCTGAGTAATGAAGACATATGAATGTCCAAAATAATATAAGTCATAGCCATGAGCCATGATTAAGAATTATAGCACTGATTTATAGAAGCAAGTCCATAATCAGGAAAAACAGACGAGTGATGCTATCACAGCGTAGCCATCATCAAGAATGCATAAGCATTGCCAATATAAGACCTAAAGATAGGCCACAATAATTATAATAAGCCATGTTACATGGCATAATAATCTTATTGAGAAGTTAGGCATAGGGCGCAAAAGATAAGCCATAACATTTATGTTATTTTTGGATTTCTGAACAGTTTGCATGTTATCCATTAATAAAATCGCCCAGGCCAGCCTATATTAGATAAAACTCCGAATTTTTAGTATGGTGTAGATAACTCACAGAGGAAAATCTTTCGTGAAGGAAGCGCCTCCTAATTCTTCACGGATTGGGCTGTAAAAATCGCCCAATGAAGAAATACGTGAGCTGCCAGATTTCTGAACTCGATTAGGAAACTAGAGTATTATGGACTCAATAAAATCCATAATCCTCTAGGATTTGGATCAGTGGGACCCATAAATAGAGGGGAGGCTAGGAAAAGATAAACTCTAGCCCCAAGGGGGCAATGATAGCCGTGAGAGAGAAGAAGGCCATGAACCTCCATGAGTACAAGCAAGGGAAAACCGTAAGGCCTCCAATGTTTGGCCAAGGCACGACTTTGGGCCTCCAAGATTTGGCCAAGGCATAGCCGTGGAGCTCCAAAGTTAGGCCAAAGCAATAGCGTGGGTACCCATAATCAGGCCAAGGAGGTGACGTGGACATCCAAGTGCTAAGGCAAGCTAATGAAATGGATATCCAAAACTAGGGCAAGCTAACGGCATGGATATCCAAAACTAAGGCAAGGATTGGCCGTGGGCCTCCAAGGGAAGGGGGCGTGAGCATGAGGATAAGGATTAGGCTTAGATATTGCCGTGGATAAAGATTAGGCCAAGGTGTGGCCGTGAATAAAGATTAGGCCAAGGTGTGGCCGTGAGTGTAAGGAATATCCATGGGCCTCCAGGGATTAGGCGAGGCAAAAGATGTGGATACCCAAAGTTAAGCCAAGCTAATGGCGTGGGCATCCAAAGCTAGGCCAAGCCATTGATGTGGGCATCCAAAATCAAGGCAAGCTAATGCCGTGGACACCCAAAGCTAGGCCAAGCTAATAGCGTGGGCATCCAAAACTAGGCCAAGGCATGGCCGTGGATACCCAAAGCTTGGCCAAAGCAATGGCGTGGGCATCTTGGCCAAGGAGATGACCGTGTATACCCCTAATCAGGCCAAGGAATGGCCGTGTACATCCAAATGCTTATGGCGTGAATGGCCTAGGGTTTGGCTCGAGCATGGGCTAGGCTAATGCGTATGCGTAGGTATTTTTACGTATAGGCTAGGGATATGGACCATGCTACTAGGCTAGGGTCGTGAGATATCAAAATACAGCTAATGGTAATTTAAATATCTTATCCCTACTATAAAATAAATTCATACCTTATCTCGAGCTATTCCAGGATGCCAGAAATTGATGCGAAATTACTCATGTGACCTTCTCGCCAAAAACCACCATCAACATTAAGTCCCCTGCACAGCACGGAACCGTGAGTGTTCCAGGGTGAGCACAAGTTGATGGTCCAGCCGCATCCACATAGAAGCCTTACCCACGAACATGGAGTCCAAACAGGGCCTAAAGACCAAGCCTGCTTAAGCAATATCCAATCCCAAGTAGGTTAGGACTCCTCCAAAACCATGCGTGTGATATATACATGCATATCACGTACAGATTTCTTTACGTGAGTGTTATCCTCCTCTTTAGCTCGTTCTTCCCCTTTTCATAAACACAATATTTTGTAGACTGGAAGATCATGATAACTGACAATGAATCCCACAGTTCTTCTCGTGCTGGTGATGAAGTTATATCTACTACAGATGTCAAAGAGATCCCTCATTTCAACGATGAATTTGAAGTTCGCCCGGCGAGTTCAACTCGAGTTGCAATCTCCCAGGATCAAGCTAAAATTCTTCCAAGCAATTCTAATGCTCCAATGGCTATTACTCCATCACGGATAACTCGCTTTTGCCTACAGATAGGCGATTTTAGGGCTTCCAGTATCGTCTTTCGTTCTCTGCAGAAGCAAATTAACTCATGGTCTATGTATCTTCAGAATACACTTGACATCCCAGGCATTAAGGACATCTTTGAGAAGGCCGGAATCTTTCACGCTGTAAAGAGTTCGGATAATTCCTTCGTAATTAGAGATAAATGTGCTTTAGTTGCTTTTCTGACTCGTTGGTGTAGTGGTACAAACTCCTTCGTACTGGCATGGGGAGAGCTTGTAATTACACTGGAAGACGTAGCACCGTTATTAAGACTCCCAATTAATGGAGAGCTCAAAATTAGCTTGAATGCAGATGAAAGGAACATGCAGACCCAGTTAATCATCATTGCTGAAACCCTGAACAAGCACGGCGATGTATATGCTTCGTGGATGATGCACTGGACAAAATCCAGTAATGACGGCGCATCAGCGTTGTCCATTGCTGCATTTCTCCTGCTCTGGTTATCAAAGGACGTCTTTGAAGATCTTCATGAATACAAGAAGTTGAAGCCTACGCTTATTCCATATGCCATAGCATTGGCTCAAGGTACTCCTGTTCCTATTGGCTCTTTATTCGTACTTTGTATACCCATCTTTCTACTTTGTCAGCAAATATGAAATTGTCGAATGGCGCTACAAAGATTGAGACATTTGTATCAACGAATTTCGTGCAAGCTTGGATGTATGAGCATTACCCTGGCTATGCTCCAAAATTGTCTTCCAAAGACAAATATTTGTCAGACCAGGCTCGGATTGTTCGCTGGATGAACAAGCCTATCTCAAAAGACTTTCTTTTATTTATGGACGACGATGCAGCAGTGGTCTTTCGTCCATGGACCTTAATTCCCGTAGGTGTAGCTCAACTTCGTTCATTTGGTGCCGCTCCAAATAACATTCCAGCGAAGGTTCTTTCTGTAGAAGGCTTCCTTACTGATGCAGAGCGGGTTTTCATGATAAGTTGTTGCAGCGGTCACCTCATTGGCATTAATGAAGCAGGGCGCTATGTCACCAAAGCGTATAATATTGACCGAAGAGCTCGTCAGATGGGTTTTGATCAGGATGTCCCATCGCAGCGAGGTCCTCCTCCAAAGAATATGCAAGGGTATCAGACCAGATTGCTCAGTCCAGTATCCTTTCTCTCGGGAGAAAGAGTGCCATCCATCACTGAAGCAGGTAGGCGGTTTTGGGATGACCAAATAAGATTATATAGGGATTTCATGGCTTCCCCAAAAGAAGTACAGGCAGTTCCTTCCAAAGAAGACTTGGAAACGCTCCCCCTGCTTAAATATATCACTCTTAAGCGTAAAATAGGAGACATGAATGATTTGGTAATTACCTCGAACTTTTGAATGCTTGTATAAGCTTTATTTATGATGATTTTGACGCCTTATCACCATATCTTGTGCAGCAACGTTCATCACCTAGTTCGAAGCTTGCCAGTTCCGCAACACAAATGTCTTTGTCTTTCGGTAGTCATCTTTCGGGAGAATTATCACTCTTCCAAGGGAAGGACAGCTCCATGATGAACCTCTTGAATGATAAACAAGTCCCCAATCTTAGTACACAAGATTGGGCGAAGGTAAGACTTCACTTCATTGCTTATATTTTTACTTTTAGTGTGAAAGTAAAAAATCCCGTCAGATTTTCCTGTTTTGAGTCATGTTACGAGAATGACCGTAGAATCTTCATCCGATGGCGGATTTCGATGATTGACCCCAATTTAGAAAAAGGACTTCAGTAGCTTTCACCTCGAAAAAGAAAATCTGAATTTCACGCATTTTTGCTCGTTATTTTATGTGTCACAAAGTGACCCCACGTCCAGTGATGTCGCAGTCTGTACGCTGTTCAGTAGAAAAATCATTCCGGACAGTAGGTTGCTCCAAAAATTAATCCCTTTTAGCACGTGATAGGAAACATCCATACGAACAACTCCCGTGAAGGAAGTTTCTTCATATCTCTTACTGATTTGTACAGATTTTGAGTTTTTCACCGTTCTTCGTAAGAATTCAGACGTCAGAAAATTACTTCTTCAAGATAACATCGTGAATCCTTTGATATATCTTGTTTTAATGACTTTTCTTCTTTATTTGATGTAGGATGGACCTGCTACAGGATTCGAGAAGTTTTCATTTGTTCCTTTAGAGCGGAACCCAGTGCTTGAAGAATCGACCCCGAATACACCGCTCAAATCCACTGATATGATTACTGAGCAGAATAAAAGTGGAGGCTCCACAGACCCTAAGTCTTCTGTGACACAGGTTATTTTTGTTGACTCCTTTAATTCGAAAATAAAATGTTTAGTATTTTATTCTCACCTTGTTTGCTCTTGCAGCCTTCTGATGATAAAGGAGAAACGGATGATAGCTACTTCTTCGGTAAAAAGATCAGTGAGTGTCAAAACCTTAATAAGGATTTTGACAACGTTGCTGACGAAAATCCTCATTAGACGGTTGTTTCTGAAATGTTTCAGGAGCAAAAGATTTTCTCAGTAGAATTTTATTTTGCTTTTATTTGGTTTTATGAACAAAGGATTTGTAGGAATTGATAGTTTTGAACTCATAGGTTTTGAATTTGATTTGAATTGAATTGCTAACAGGCAAGAGATTGCTTGCACTTTTATTTTGAAGGAATTGGAAGATAAGTGAATCTTCATATCTTCTTGAGCCATTTGCCATTGACCACCATGTTTGAGAGCCTCTCATGTATTGCACTTATCATGTATCGCGCATCAGGCATGACTCGAGATATAACATAAGGTCCCTCCCAGTTTGGTGTGGACCTCGAAATAGAAGTTACTTTTCGGTTAGTGCGTCGCATAACCTTATCTCCTTCTTGAAAAGCAGCCTTAGGAACCCATGACATCTCAGGTGTCTTTCGCCTATAAGACCGTTGCTTTGCCCGAACCCACCTATTGGAAGTGGCTTTGATTTCCTCCTGAGGTGCCTCAGAGGGTTTGATAGACTTGATGCAATCAAGTCCCCATGTCAAAGAATTATCCAATCCTTGTGTAGGGACACGTTGGATAGGATTTCCATGAACCAAATAATTCTGAATAAAATATTTCAAATCACTTTCACATACCTCTTTGAATATCACCAGAGTTTCAGACCCCACGCGGTACTCTAGTTTTCCCACGCTGCAGCTTTCTTGGTCAAACATGAACTCTTGGCCTTTGATGATTACTGGTAAGATCGTAGGCACAATTCTCTTCCCATGGAGCCAGGGACGTCCTAAGATCATGTCGTGCTCATCATCCTCTTTGATTACATGAAACTTGGTTTTGGTGCGAGCAGAGTCCACCTTCAAATCCAAAGTAACATGACCATATATGTCTTGGAGATTTCCTTTTGAATCCTTTGTCACTGTGGGATAGTAGATGACATCTCGTCGAGAAATCCCAATTGCTTGGAGTGTTTTGATTGGAATTAGATTAACCATAACACCAGCATCAATTTGAACTTTCTTAAAATTCGTACCTTCAAGACGAGCAGAGATAATTGGTATTGGAACACGTTCTCCCGCCATCATCTCTGGTGTGACTTCATCAGGCTTTGGCTGAACTTTTTCAGGTACATGTAGTTCTTTTCCGCTAGCAATCCAGCTGAGGGCAGCGAAAATGTTGCTTCGCTGACTTCTAGAAAAATGCAAGAGCTCGCATAAATTCTCCATCAAATAATTAGCAGTTTGCTTGACAGATTCTCCGGAGATGGTGAAATTTTGAATGTTGGGTTGATGCTGACGTTGAGGTTGGTGTTGACGTTGAGGTTGGTGCTGAGGGAGTGGATTCTTATGTACACCCTCAGTCCCCAAGTTCAACTCTCCTGACTCGATCTTTTCGTTGAAGATTTGCTTGAGTCGATGGCACTCGCTCGTGGGATGATTGATGAATCTATGAAAATGACAATACTTGGGATCAGTCATTTCTTGTGCCGTAGGCTCTCTCAGTACAGGAGGTAATTTGACAGCACCATCTTGAATCCATGTTTCCAGGAGCTCTATCACTTCATCCATAGTACATGGGAAATCAGGAACTTTAGGAAATTCCCTCGGTTGTCGTGGTGCTTTTGGTGCAGGAGCATTAGCTGGGACCCGTGCAGGAGCCTGAGATTGGGCTGGGGCTGCACGTTTTAATTGTGGGGCCTCAGGAGTAGGCGCCTTCCTCTTAACACCTTCAGTGACAGCATGAACTGAGGGAAGAGAGTTATATTGCTTGTTGACGAGTCGCTTGCTGGCACGTGTCTCACCACGACTTTCTTCAGCTTTTACAGGCCTGGGCCTTTCTAGTAACGCAGGTGCAGTAGTGGCGGATCGTTTGGCGGACTTATGGAGCTTGGTGAAATTATTAATATCTAGATTCTCCAATAAGGCCCGATATACTGGTATCATTCCATTGATGCAAAGCTCCACTAACTGCAACTCTGTCACGTTTGGATCATTGCAATCCACTGAACGAGTTCTGAACCTCGTCACATAATCATCTGGATGTTCATTGTTTCGCTGATAGAGTCTTCCCAAATCGGAGATAGTGAGTTGCTCTGACACAAAGAAATACTTCTTGAGGAAAGCATTAACCATCTGGCTCCAGCTGAGAATGCTATTAGGAGCTAGATTATTAT
>JAJJMA010208292.1:1794-14431 GCA_023529015.1 Papaver nudicaule | reverse complement strand
ACACGTAGTTAAGTTAATGAATACACGTAGTTAACCCTTGATAACTGGGAATAATGAAAATATCTCTTTTGTCCTGTTTTTTCTCTCCTTGGTCACACCTCCTCAAAATGTTGCCTGTTTCGTTTGACTCTTGCTTGATTTCTCCCATTTTAGATCAATTCAAGTAATATCTTTCTCTAAATATTGTATGTAGAATTCAAACCGATGATGCTTTGATGCCGTAATCATGTCTTCTGATTTTGGGTTGATGATTTTTGGTCTAGCTTTTCTGATTTCTCAAGGATCGAATCATTGATGGTGCTTTGATGCCGTAATGATGTATTCTGATTTTGGGTTGATGATTTTTCAATCAGAAACATTTTTTTTTATCAACAATCAAATTAAAGAGTTCAAAGATTCAAGATCTATATTTTTTCTCATTTGAACAGAAGAAATGGAAGTGTCGCAAATGGGTATGGAATGGAAAAAAGGGTGGAGTCTGAATACTGGTCAATGGTTTGTTTGGTGAAATCAAAGCTTCAAATTTTTTTTAAAGCTAAAGGTACTGCTGAAATTGATGGGAACTTTAATGTTAACCAGTAGGGTGATTGTGTGAAGAAGAACAACAAGTAATTCAGCCATGGGTTTTAATGATTCTCTAATTCTGATGATCCGATAGAGGTAATTTTGATTTCACTAATATGGGGCAAGATTTTGCTAAATGGGTAGAGTTGGTACACCGACTTGTGAGTGAGCTGAAACGGCCGGGTGCGTTTAAGGTTGGGTGGAAATAAGTATTCTGGTGAATGGATCAGGTATGTTTAACCCGACCCGTCAATGCGTCGTCTAACCCGATTTCTGCGAAGAACTCTATTTGATCCTCAGAATGATCAACTCTGTTTTTTCTGAATTCTTGAATCAAAGGATATATAGTGTGAATTTGAAACTTCAGATTGTTTTAATAAACATATTTAAGTGTCCATGTGTTTGTTAAATGCATTTTGTGGGGTTTGATCAAAATTAGAATTGATTTTGTTTTGATTTTTAAGAATCTTGATGAAGAAATCGATAGAGATTATGATGAATCAGTGGATTATTTAGTGTTTTAAATGACTGGGTTTCTGTTAATCTTTATGTTGTAGAAGAAATTGGAAAAAATTTGATGAAATTCGATCAAAAATCGATGAAATTTGATCAAATTGTCATCAAATTGTTGATTTCGTTCCTGACAAATCGTTCCTGACAGATTACACCTGAGTCACCCTATAGAAGGCCTCCCTAAAGGTCGGCCAATTAATACATGGAGTGTTCCGTGGATAATTGGTGGCGACTTTATTGTTGATACATGCATGAAAGGAAAGGGTGCACAAGCACCAACGTGGATGAGGGAGTTCAACAACTTTTGCGAAAGTCAAGAGCTCATTGAGTTCAACCCCCAGTTCTCTTGCTCGTCCGATCTCTGACCATAAACCAATAAAACTCCCTTGCTCTTATGAGGACTGGGGGTAGCCCCCTTCAGCTGCGAGGCTATGTGGTTCCTAGAACCCACTTTTCTCCCTCTTCTCGAGCAATGGTGGAATTTTTTCTGTGACTGGTCCTGGAACTTTCATTATGGCTTAAAAGCCAGCTCCTTAAATATAAAATCAAAATTTGGAATAAAGAGACCTTTGGTAGAATCGACAGGAAAAATGAGAAATTACTTGCTGGTATCGCTTTACTGGATCAGCTAGACAATGATAGAGTCATCACCAGCTCTCAGGTTAATTTCCGCCTTGGCTAAGCTAAGACTCCAGTATGAGCAAGTTGCTGACATGATGTACCTCCACTGGCTCCACAAATCTCGTGCTCAATATGGTTCCACCATGGTGATCGCAATACCAAACTCTTCCACAAGTTGGCTACAGACAGACGCAGGAGGAACAATGTCGCCAAACTTCGTAACAACAACTCTTGGAATGAGGACAACACTACTATTAAGAACCACATCGTCTCCCGAGTCCCGTTTCCAGGATAACTCCTCGAAGCACATTTATCTCTCTGGTATGAACTCCAACTTCTGATGCCTCTTGGCTTGAGAGCACGATAGAACCAGAGGAGATTCTTCTAGCTCTCACTAATTTGGGGCAAGGCAAGGCTCCAAGCCCTGACGCCTATATAAAATGTTGGGAATTCATGAAATCTTGATATTATGTATTTGGTTCGAGAATTTGAACGATATGGTTGTATCGACTGGCCGTGTAAATAAACATTTATATAATTATATCTTTTGTTCCTAAGAAAGAGTGTGTTGAAGAAGATGAATTATGTCCTATCAGCTTAATTGGCACCAAAAATGCATAAAGTTCAAGAAAGTGCGTATAGCATGGAGTAATGAGGTAAAGGAGTTGGCAACGCGCGTACTGACTGAAATGTACCCCCAGAAGTTGTCTCGGTCCCAATAACAAAATTAACTAGTACCGGGCCTGGTAAGTTTCCTACCGGTTATAGCTATTGATTAATGTGAAGTGTGAACTAATCAAGCCTGTATTTATCACACCAACTTAAAAACACTATGGTAATCAAGCGCATCGACGTCAAATATCATTTGGTTGTTATTGGCGTACTCTGTACTAGTTTATACCAAGAGCTGGAATATTGGGTCACATAACCAATTTTTTTTTTTTTTTTTTTTTTTTTTTTTTTTGTCACTACTAAGGTTCGACCTTAGCCCTCCTCTGAGGGAGGCAAGTGAGAGGCCACTGGTCTATGACCAGGCTCTCGGTCACATAACCAAATTACACCTGAACATTGGGGCATATTCCCCCATAGTATTCTCCAGTTTGTTTCTTACTTTGTTTCGAATAAGAAGGGTTGTATTGAAAAGAAAACTATTTACAGATTGTATGTACAAGTTGGTTGCAAGACCCCCAAAACAACCTGAAAACATGAATGTTACAGGTTAACCAAAGTTTCCCAGTTGAAAAATTCTTGAGAAGTTCTATGAAGCTTGAAATTACCTAACTGAGACACCCACAAATATATACTCCAGAGATCTAACTTCACTGCCGTGACAATGGCGTCCAGAGATCTTAGTTTCTCATCATGAACTATCGCATTTCTCGCAACTCAAATCTAGCGTATGGAAGCAAGCACCAGATGGTATAATTGTTGGGTTTAAACTTCGTTACCCTCGAGCTTCTCAAAGCCCCTTCAATACCCTCTGACTTCACCCATTTCAGTTACCAAACATCCAGTTTGTTTCTAGTTTGAGTTGTTGGACACATTTTCAAAATTGATTTTAGAAAATTAAGTTAATTTTTGTACAAATAAAAAGAAAAGAAGAAGGGAATATTTGGCCGGCAGCCGGAAAGCTGGTCGTTCGGGACGAGCCAGTAAGCGATGCCGGGGGATAACTCCGGCAATCAGGTCCGGCGGTTCAGGCCGGCTACTGCCAAGCCAAAAACTGCCGCCAAGTTTTCTGCTTGAAAAATGACCGAATGTTATTTGTTGGTAGGAAAGTTTGGGTTTCTTTGAACGTGACCAAAGTTGAGTTGGCGCTGTACCTCTTGGCTAAGATATGTTGCTGACCCGAACTTTGGTTAAGCCATCCCATGTGAATCAAAGCTATTTCAGAGGCTTCTGAAAATTAGAAAAAGGCTTCTATAATAAAACAAAATAGAGTTATTTTCAAAGTAAACCTAAACCCCTTATCCGACTACTTGAACCACCGTCACAGCCATCAGAATCACAATCACCAGATTCACCACCTCCCGAACACCACCCACCACCTGATCCAACCCATCGCCAGCACCCCCACGACTATTCAAAGAAACAAAAAATTTGCGTAATATCAATAACAATAGACCAAATTAACCTGTATTCTTCATCAATTTCCATTTTCCTGAGTTTCTTCTACGGAGATCTCACTACTACAAGATGCTAAAACGTGTTTTTTGGTCTAGGATATCCCCTAAGAGCATCTCCAATGGATTCTCGGGGTTTTTCCTATGTGGATGTGCTATTTTAACATCCTCTAATCAATTTTTTCTTGATTTTAGGAAGTTTCACAATATCATCTCCAAGCGTATAATGTGAAGGGCAATAGTTGTACACTTGTCATGCCCTAATATGATGAGCAGTTTTATTTTAAGCTAAAAAGAATTAAAGAATCACTTAAAGCTGTTTTTGTGAACTAAAAATTAGATTCACATCCTCAAGCAGATCTTCTAAAACTAGAGGATGGGCTAGAGGATCTTCGCACTTCTGTTGGAGAAGGTTTTTTTGAGAAAGAAAAAATCCTATGTGACCACAAATTTAAGTGATAACTTTCTCCCGTTGAAAATGCTCTAACACCCTTCTTAGATAGGTATATATTAATTTGGAGCCTCACCTTAAATGAGAAACGTCCAAAATAGCTTTGGTGCTAATGGTTCAGAACGTTAGATCCGTTAGTGGATCAATTTTGGTGTGTACATCGTTGTTTGGAATTCGGGTATATTATATGTGTACATGTGTGCATTGTTGTGGTTTGTGAATTCGGATGCATTATATGTGTAAAACTTGCTTACAGATCCACCACATTACTGTACTAAATCGATTATGGACCATTCATTGAATTGAGCTAAGTGAGGAAACGAATAAGTAAAGGATTTGACCTTATAGGCATGCTAGTTCTTTTTCAAAAACTCCTAAGGCTTGCCAAAATTGCATCCTTCACAGCTGAGCTATGGTTCGCTTATATAGGCGAATTACAAAATAGATTATAGCTAATAAGACAATTTATACGACCGGGTATCGACGTGGCTGTCAGTCTTTGTCGTGTAAGTCAGTTCCTCCATCGAAGTGTAGCTGGTAATCGAAAGGTAGTATCAATCTGATTCATGTCCCGTGCATGATTTACTTCTTTGATGGGTACTTCTGCTCGATCCTTATTTCGATGGCATCCAGGTTTTCAAATCAAGATTTTGGCTCATATCGGGTGTCGGTGACTTTTTGTCCAAAAGATTTATTTTTCATCCAACTTTAGCAGTTAAGCGTAGAAGCACATGGCTCTTGCATCCAATATCAGGCCATGTCTTTAACGCGCCATTCTTAGATGAGGACTCGCAATTTCTTGGGGGTCTGGCATTGTTGAAACCAAACTAGGTACAATTGGTGTTGTTATACGAAACATAGAAGGAAAATTCTAAAAGTAAAATACTTTCACTTTTGGACGATGAAGTGTGAAAAAAATCTCAGTGGAAGTAAAATCTTTTCACCTTTGAGCAGTGAAGTGGACAATGGTCAATAAGACTGAGAAACTTACAATCGCCATTAATTTATTTGAATTTCTGCACAAAGTTAAGGACCCAATTTAGCAGTTTCGTCTAACTGATTGGGCCAGATGAATTGTGTCGGGACATGATTTTGATGCTAAAAGGAGTAAGCTAGACCTACAGCTGCACTGAAGTTGGTGGATTCTATTTCTTTGTCAACATACCGAATTAAGCAGCACTGATTTATTTTCTTTGTCCCATATTGGCGGAAAACAGGTTTAGACCTTGGTTTATAAGTATATTAGGGTAGACAATATATTGCCATTAGCAGTGAGTTGGATGCCCGCCAGTCCCATGGTCCTACATGGGCTATTAGCAAATCATCAAATTTCAAATATACTTGAAATCTTAATTTGTGCTTGCTTAGTGTCTAGTTAGTCTCTGGGCCACTCCACTCATTGTTAATTGGTTTTGTTGTTAGTTTGCAACTTCTTTACTACTTCGCCATCTCCTTCGTTGGTTCTCAGTCTCTTCTCTACGTGTATACGATTTTGATTACTTCGATTGATGGTCAAGATCCGTAACAAAAATAAAACCAGAAAACAAAAATAAGAGTATACACTAAAACCAGAAAACAAAAATGGATGAAAAAAAAAAAATGAAACAGGGAACTGATATATTGTTTTTCAGTGACATAGCATTTACAACTCATCCAGCCATTTTTTTTTTCTTTTTTGCCTAGTTTGCATAGAGAACCTTATGTTTCTGGTAGAAACAACTTGATTAACCACAAAACAATGATAAATAAAAACAAACTGATCAGTAAAAATATGAAGAGAGGCCCTCCAATTTCAGTTAAGAGAAAAGATAATACGACTACAATAAGGAAAGAGGTCCAGTTAGCCGCCGCAGCTATCCCTCCATACACCCCTCTAACTTCTATCGGGTACATTTGTGAGTTTATGATCCATGGAAGGATTTCTAAGCTGACTGAATATGAGAGACTGAAAAAGGTAAAGGTCATCCCAAGAGGTTCTTTGAAAATATTATATTCACAAGATTTTGTGCTCCAAAATCGATTTTTCTGAGTACAAGCTTGAGATGTTCCATTTGACTCTGTAATAAGGCAGGCACCACCAAAACGACCCTGTGCAGAAGGAAAAATTGATCCATAAGTGAAAATAAAACATATCACCGTTGGAGCATCCCCTAATTTACAATGCACAAGCATCCTATAAAGGGAGCAATGGGATTTGCCCAAGTAAAATCGGGCCAAAAAAAGGAGTGGTGTTATAAGGACAACATTCTTCATGGAGATTACTTCTTAATACATATATATATAGATATATGCACACACGCGTATCAAAGGTTTTGTCAAACATGATGCTTACCAGGATATTGTAATGTGTACCACGACAAAACCCACATCCGGAGGATGCTCGAAGACATGTCAAACAGTCCCACGAAGCTGCATCTGGTGCTGTAATGTAACTCAAACATGTGTTGTTGCTGAAATATATGGTGCTCTCGGATCGACTCACAACTTCAGTAGTATTAGGCGATACTATATACATGAAACTTAAAACTAATACAGCGCCTAGCATAGAGTATATGCTCCTACATAAAAGCTTTCTCTTCCCAAAGTTTGCTAAACAAAGAGTACAAAAAAAGCTACCAAAAATAGATGCTATCCCATGAGTTCCTGCAAGTAATTCCTTCATGGATGGAATGTCAATTTTTGGGTCTGATGGTTCAACAACGCCAGTTATTCTATTGATACTAGGTGAAGAATAGATGAGTGCATTCAGCCCAACTAGTTGTTGGACAACTTGAAGACCGGTGCCAACAATAAACTGTCTACGTACCGAAGTACTACTCCATGCAAAACGTATCTTAGAGAACATGCTGCTACCAGAATAACTAATCTCATCTTCATCAATAGTTTCTCTCCTAATTGATAGTTTGAAAGCATCAAACTCTTTATCAACTTCACAACAAGTGTATAAATTTTCCAAAGCCTTGATTGCCTCATCTTCTCGGTCCTGTTTAATTGGAATTTATCAATTAAAAAGTGAACATTATCAGAAGATTCTTTTATGCCTATTCCATTGTGCTATGATCAAATCTATTGAAAGCCATGGCACTAAAGACACATCAAATGATAAGGTTAACAAACACTCAAACCCTCTTAATTACGGTTTTTCCATCACATTATACCTACAGAAAATGAAAGAGAGAAAATGCAAATAAGTTTTTCAACACTGACCTTCTTGTAAAGCCACGCTGGAGATTCAGGAAACAAGAACATCAGACAAAATTGAAATAAAGCTGGAAGTCCTGCTAATGCAATGATGTAGTTTGAAGTTCTAGTAGATTCCTGAAACATGTTTCATTTTGAAAGGAAAAAGAAAATGAATTTAGGATAATACCGAGCAGGATAACATATATTATAAATTTTAATATTGAATAGAAAATAGAGGTAAAAGTAGAAGTTCTTACGACATAGAGATAAAAGAAGGCAAGTTTTCCAACCCCAGAAAGGATAAAGTTTACGCTGACAATGATATCTCGTAGTTTAGGTGGAGAAAATTCTGATATATAAAGTGGTGAAGTCATGGAAACCATTCCAACCCCAAAGGCTATAAACATGTTTCCAACAGTTTCTGTGAAATACTTATCACTAAAAAGTACCAGGAACAAATGTAGTTGTCCACCGATAATTATCAAAACATCAGCAATTAAGATTGAACGCTTTCGACCAAAACAGTCATTAAAACAACCACCGATTGCCGCACCAAAAATTGCCCCAATTAAACCCGATTGAATAGTTTCCTATTAAATTAACAATGTACATATTAAAGATTGGTAAGCATATTATGAAAATTGAATACAATCTTTTTCACAAACAATCTAAATTTATAAACTTACTCGCAAAATAGATCGAACATCACTTAACATACCAAATCGAGCAGTGATAAATCCTGTGAAAGGAGAATTAGCGAGTTAAAAAAAGTAATATAAATTTAAAATTAAATCAAAATTAACTTCAAATTAAACTTTACTTACCAATATAATAACCAAAAACAAGTCCCCCAATGCTAGCAGTGAGTGTGAGATAGAATAGACGTGGTCTTAGGGTTTCATGTTCTTCTTCTCCTTTTTCACCATCCATTCTCCCCTCTTCCTTATACCGCTCAGTTCTCTAAATCCACCCTCTTTTTTTTTACAATGGATTAAAGGAATAATAAGAGATAAATTTTGTTCTTTTTAGGTCTTAGTTCACAAAGTCTCTTTGTAGAGAAACTTAATCGGAGAAGAATATGAAATCTCCAGCCGACGCTCACGTGAAGAAGAAGTATATCATCTTTAGCCTTAAAGAATTCCTTCGACATACACGGCCCACGTTCCAAACAAAACGTGTATATTGGCCTCGTGATCTATAGCATTATCGACTAGTTAATCGATGGCCAAAAGCATCCATGTGAAATATAGAGTAGCCCAGGCGAAAAAATATAACCTTGCAGCGCATCACAGTTAAGAGTTGTAACCATGAGAACATGCTTGCGTTCCAGTAAATAGATACTTTCTGCAGGATTGAGAGTGCACCTGAATTCAGTACTCTACACACCGTTTGTACAGAAAGCGTCAACAGGTGAGTCCTTGTGATTGCGTATCTTATATAGCCTAGGTTGCTTAAGCTTGGTTGACTAGTCAATAACTACATTTGCTAAAGTTAAGTTCCCATGAGAAAGCGTACATTCATTCGCACATGATGAAATGCCAACCCTTCTGCAACATCAGATGCAAACCTTGACCTTGTTGACCAATCTAATGGAGTTCTACCTGGAGTACAAACTTCCATTAGAGAAGTAATCATAAACCAACAACAATTTTTCTTTCGAAGAGTTATAACATCTTAAACTCTTATGTCTTAGTCCACATACTTCTTTCAAAAATACCTCAATTTCTTTCTTTTTTCTTTCTCTGATTCTCTTCATTACTACTGAAGCTCCATTATTCATCGTCACGTTGTATGTAGTACGTACTAAAATTTCCTTTCTCAGACTAGTAAAACTCCCAACTCCTGTTAAACTCTCAGACTAGTAACTGAGTGAGTTCTGCAAAGGGATTTCATTCAACAGTGAATTGAGTATATACAATTAATCTAACGATTCTATACGTTCAAGTTTTAGGATTCACCCAAGCAAGAGTTCTAAAAACAGTTGATATTATCGTAAATAGAACTGCAGCAAAGAATGAACCGATGGACCATTGATTGTTGAAGAAATTTAGGCAGCTTCCATCTGTCTGGCGTTTCTTATGATACACAAGTTGAGTTGTAATTACCACTACATTTGTATAAATCTATTGTCAATAGTTGAAGAGCATATATGAGTCATATGATTACTAGACCATCGTTTGGGGTTTCAAGAAATCTTGCTAGATTATTCTGAGTCAAGAAATGCTAGATGAACATGTATACGAAGAGACAAACTTCGTCCGTAATGCCCTTCAAAATCAGATTAGTTCCACTCACCTGATATCAAAGTTTCATTTTGCAAACTCAGTGGACTACCAATAGAAAAAAAAAATGAACTCTTATATATAGCCTGAGCTGAGCGGAATGTTTGATTGTTTTCCAATATGAGATGTAGCAGTAAACTTGGCATTCTGACTCAAAGTAGTACCAACTTGGCACTGAACTTATTTTGATGTAGCTTCATTATGACTTTAAGTTATGCAACATTATTAATAAACTGTTGTATCATAGTACATTGACCACCGTGGTACACATGGTCATCTAATTATCGGATAGAGTTGTTGTAACTAAGTCTAAGTCCACTCTAGGCTGTTGTAACTAAGTCTGAGTCTTCCTATCTTATAGCTGGTAACCAGTCACCTATTCTTTCGATTTATTGTTGTACATCATTATCTTTGTAAACCAATTGTAGAATGCAATGCTATATACAGTTGTGAGAGAAACAAAACTCGGTACCATATTTCTTCAGTTATGACTAAATATTTTCCTGCCGAGCCCTCGCGAAAAGGAGTATTCATATGCTGTCAGGATGGCCAAGTGGTCTGGCGCCAGACTCAAATTCTGGTCTTCAAAAGAGGGTGCAATTAACATTTTTTTTCTTCATATTCTCTCCATCCTAAGCTATATATGCGTCATTCTCTTCCGACCCATTGCAATAGTATGTCTCAGGCTGACTTCAAATTTACCCCTCACAAGGTTAATTGTGAAGCCCAATCAAATTAGGGGCTTTTGCATGGCTTGATATTTGTCGTCGTGTTACTTGTGTAATTGGGAGGGCAATATGGGAAGAAAGGATCGATCATATGAAAAGAAAGTTTAAAAGCAAAGGAAGATTTCAAGTAAGTTACATGCATACTTTACTAATTCGAAAGTCCAAGATGAAATTCCGGGAAGAAGAAACGAAAATAGCAGCAGGAGGAGGAGGAGGAGAAATAAAAGAAGCGGCAACAACAACTCGCACTATCCAAATGTCGGGTTTGGTGAGAGCTCCAACAGGGTGATTACTCATTTTGAAGGATTGTGTTGCTTCTACTAAAAAGAGGGAAACTGAATTTCGTGAGTGCTATTCTGATCCCGTTGAACAATAGCAAAGAATTTGTTGAGATGATGGTAGTAGATGGTTTGTAGTATATCATTGAGTTTTTGACAATGTTTTTGTTACTAAAGAGGTACCAACAAATTTCGAAGCTGAGGAAATTTCTCAACAAATGTGGCTACTGTTATGGCTCGAAAGTTCAAGAATCCAAAACTGAGTTTCTGCCCATAGATTCATGTACTAGATCTATACCAGGTGCAGTGGAGTTGAGTCGTGCAGGAGTGCAGTTCAAGAAGCGTTCCAGTGTTGAACCTCTGAAATTCGATAGAAATGGAACTCTTGAAATCCCTCTTTTGAATATTGAATATGATGCTGATCGATGGCTTAGAAATCTAATAGCTTCAGAGCAATTTGGGCCATTTGTCTATATACGTTTTACAAACATGACTTCCTTTGCTTTCTTGATGGATAGCCTCATAAATTTTTGCTGAACATGTGCGTTAAGCTGCTTCATAATCAAGTAAAATTGTTAGCAATGAACTACTCGGCCATGTTATATAACACTAGTGGTAATCATCAAAACCCTTCGCAGGAGTAGTATGATCCCCTTGATCATGCTAGAACTACTTGCTTGAATTACAAAATGGTTGTGAGTCTACAAAACTCTGAGATCACACCCAATGGTCCTAGATGAAGATCTACTCAAGAACACTTAAGCATAAACACATCTAAGATAAAGTAAAGACAATCAAACATAAGTAAATGCAAGAAAGGTAAAAGAATCAAGACACAAGCATGTTTTTTAACAAGGTTCTTCCTCACGGTGGAGGCTTACATCCTTGGTATTTCATTAATCATGAGTGTGGTTACAAGGCTTAGCTACCTTCACAATTAACTAGATAATCTTCAAGCTTTCTTCAAGTCTTGATCTACTGTCTTTGTAGGTACCAGAAATCTGAGGGACACGTGGCGTCATCCTAGGGGTGGTAGTAAGTTAGTGAATACACCGAGAGGTATGGGATAATCCCTAAAAGTAACTGACCGCACCCCACTTAAGGATTAGACACGTGTAAAGTGCGACAGGCTAAAGCACGGGTTAGGTTGAGGGTACTACAGAGGCATTAAATGCCAGGTCAGATAGAGGAATACAGCTGTTTGGCACCAGTCAAACTTAGGGTTGCACTTGGTTTGCGGTCAAACAGTCTGGAACCTACAAGACTGAGGATATTCTCTGGAAGGTCCCATTGGGACTGGCCTCAGAGGATACTCTCAGAGAAGATACGGTACGAGAAGAGCTGAAAGGAGTCATATTCTGGAATATGCGTTACAAAGGGGATTTTGAGAGATAATGTAACTAGAAGATCGGAGGCCAGAGGCTATACGATGTCTAAGGAAGGCTCAGAGATACCTCTGGGAGGAATCTCAGAAGACTGGCGTCCAGAAGGAAAGACTCCCAAAAGGGGTTGTGTATCTCGAGGAATAAATAGAAATAGTTTAGTTTCCATAGCCCTTGTAACACTAAAATATGTACTACCTAACCTTCTTGCCTATAAATACCTAGCTCTTTAGGAGATAGAGAACCAAGTTAGAACTCACAAGGGAAAACCTAGGAGACCGGATACGACATCCTACAACTAGGTTTGAGACTTGTGAAGTGTGAACTTGAAGAAGACTTGAAGACAGTAGATCAAGACTTGAAGACAGTAGATCAAGACTATTTAGTTAATTGTGAAGGTAGCTAACATTGTAACCACACTCATGATTAATGAAATACCAAGGATGTAAGCCTCCACCGTGAGGAAGAACCTTGTTAAAAAACATGCTTGTGTCTTGATTCTTTTACTTTTC
>JAJJMA010208285.1:25077-37814 GCA_023529015.1 Papaver nudicaule | reverse complement strand
GCGTCTCCCGTCCAAAAGATGATCCCCACCTGTGTGTTTTTTCGCTCATCTTTTATACTTCTTTTCTAGTTGTCGCTGCACTCTTGAAACCTAAAAGGTCCAATCCGAACTGGACTCAACACTGGACCCAAACTCAGTCCAACTTGTTGCCAAAACTGCCCTGTAAACTTATAGTCCAAACTGTACTGAAAACACCGCAATAACGAGCCACCTTCTTTGCCTTGTTGCCAACTTTGAACTTGGTTGCAAGCCCACTCCTTCTAGTCCTTCACTGCTTCTGACATTCCGTGTTTTATCCCTCCAAAAATACTCATTGAACCCTGGTAGATTGGTGGCAAAGAACTCGGTCCAAACAACAAGAATTGCGTCTTGCTCTCTGATAACCTTCCCCACTGAGAACTCTTCATTGGAGAAGACCTTTGCATTTCTACTTTTCTAGATATTCCATAAAAGACATAAACCAACAGTAAATTTATGCTGATTTTCATCCTCCATCCACTCCAATATAACAACTTTTGGATCTTCAATGTGATACTGAAGATTAAATGGTAATGGAGCATTGATGAAGACAGTCTTTGCCCATGGGCAATTGAACAGAATATGAACTACTGATTCATCATCATTATTGCAAAGAGGGCACCTAGTGTCCACACGATGATTAAATCTGCCAATATTGACGTTGACTGAAATTCCATTGTGAAGCACTTTCCAGGCAAAGCAAAGAATCTTCGGCAAGATATATGAGAATGACCAAAATTTTCTCCAGGGAAAATCATTCATTGTTGAAGAGGAGGGTAAATTGTTAGCCAAAATTCTGTAACAAGATTTAGTCGTGAACCCTGAATATGTGGAGTCCATAATAACATATCTTTTCCTTCTTCACCATTAATGAAAATATTCTGGATATCATTGACCAAGTTATGAGGGAATAAATCTTCCAATAACTACACTTTCCAGCTATTATTATCTGCATTAATTAGGTCCGAAACATAATGAATATTTTGAGGCATAATTTACGGCAACGGCACTAAATGCTCCATTTGATTAGCTAGCCAGGGATCTTTCCATATATCAATATCACGACCATTTGAGATCTGTCAGACAACCCTGTTTACCAAAAGTGGTCTAACCTCCATTAAACTGTTCCAGATAGAAGAACCCTTGATGTTAGCATCGACAGTCCAAAAAGATTGGCCCTTCAAATATTTGGCAGATAAAATCTTCCCCCACATTGTTTCCTTATTTTCAAGGAATCTCCACGTCAATTTACAAATCAAAGCCTTATTGACCAGTTCAAGATTTCTCAGTCCTAGGCCACAAGTTTGCTTTGGCATACACACTTTATTCCAGTTAATACAATGCAATTTTCTTTCATCCACCGTATGACCATTCCAAAAGCATCTCATGATTTTGTCTATCTCATTGAAGGCCCCCACTGGAAGTAAGCAAATTCCCATGAAGTAGATTGGCAGAGATGATAGAACTGACTTCTCTAAAACAGTTCTTCCTGCTGAAGTTAGGAAATGCTGTCTCCAACACCCAAGTCTTGAATGATCTCTTGTCTTCTGTAATTAGGAATACCTTTACTAAAATAAATTGACGATTTCTGGTAGTTGATTAATTGACCAGATAAATCCGAGTATACCTGTGGGATTCCCTTTAAGATTCTGAACATTAGCAGGTGATGATTTTCCAAAAAAAGAAAAGGTCATCCGCGAACATTAAATGACTAATGCAAGGAGCATAGTAGTTTAGATGATAACCTTGATATATCCCTTGATCTTCATAATACTGCATGAGCATAGAGAGCCCTTGAGAACATATGATGAAAAGAGTTGGGGACAATGGACAACCTTGGCGAATGCCTCTTTCACTTTTGAAGAACCCAACAGAACCTCCATTAAGGTTGATAGAAAAACTTGCAGATGAGACACAATTCATAATAAGAGAATGAGAATGACCAGAGATTCCCATTATTTGTAACATATCACCCAAAAATTTCCAGTTTACTCGATCATATGCTTTAGCCATGTCCACTTTCAAAGCATAATGACCCTTAGAAGCTGTTGATTTGTTCATAGTATGCAGTAACTCCTTCGCAATGATTATATTATCCATGATCTGACGCCCATGAACAGATGCATTTTGGGATTTGGAAATGAAATCGTTCAGGAATGGTTTTATCCTATTTGCAAGTATTTTTGCTACAACCTTATATAGGACATTGCATAAAGCAATTGGTCTATACTCTGATGGCTTATTAGGGTTCTTTATCTTGGGAATCAGAGAAATATGTGTATGATTAAGATGCTCAGGAAAAACACCATACTGAAAGATATATTTCATTAAATTCACAACATCATGAGATACAACTGACCAACAAGTTTTATAAAAATTGAGAGAGAAACCATCCGGACCTGGGGAGGTTGATGAGTGCCGAACTCACACAGAAATAAATTCCTTACTTTACTAACACTAATAATAGTATGGGTAAGCAGGTTCGTTCCTGAGGGAGAGAGCTAAGTTGTTGACCTAATTTTCTGAATGAATGAATGCAAGGTAATGAAACAATATATGAGATGAGAATGATCAAGGAATCAATTTCAGTCACAAAACAAGAATCTTATTAACATGTAGTTATGCTTCTCACAATATACTCAATACTAGCAACCTTAGAACATATATAATCTCATCTATTCCGCAATCTCCTAATTCCACCTAAAAGAATAAGCTCTCTATAGGATTCTATTCATGTGAACAACCTAGATTAAGCTCTCTAGATATAATTCACTTGAATGCTATGTGTTCTATGAGATAGGTTACTCCTAGTGACAAATTCATAAGCTCGATTCATCAACTAGCGTCAATCAATACATGTGAATACTTATCAAAATCCCTTCGTCAATATCCACATATTACTACATATATCGAGAATCCCTAGACAATTACACGGATCAATAGAATTATCAACCAAGCATTCAATTTCGAACTTGAATGAATAATCAACACTTCATAAATACTTTAAGCATAGTAAAGATCAAACAATAAGGGATATTTTGCAAGAGGACAAACTATTAATCATGTAAACTCGAGTTCATGTTTGGACGTCAAAATCTTCCTAAATCAAACAAGTAATTAGCTACACATCATTATGGAGTTCATGACAATATAAGAATTAAGGACTTCAAGCAAATAAACAATTGAAAGATCAAACCAATCAGCAACCAAGAACATATGGTGCTGATAATGAACTAATCCCTTGCTGCTGCTTCTTGCTTGAGGATTCAGGGTCGTCTCTCCTTGTTGGTGTGCAACTGGTGGTAGTGAATGGTGCAAAAGCTCCTCAAGCTGCTGGTGTAGTTACTGGTGGAGGACTAGAGGTGGACTGTGGACTGATGTGTAAGATAATTTCCATAAGGGTGGAATTATCTCATTGGGCCCATGTGATAACTTTGGGCTAATCTAGATGTTGCTAAACTAATTGGGTTTCCTAAAGGAGTTAGTTCCCTAAGCTCTTCCTTGATGGACGGTCGAGATCTAATGCACAATACTAAAACCCTTAGGAACTTGGTCCTCTCTCTGCCTATAAAAGGGAAACAGTAACCATCACTATTGTATCCAAGGAATTACAATTCATTATGCTTAAGGTGAAGAGAGAGATACCATGACCTCCACAAGGTATTACGGCTACTGCAAAATGATTACGTAAATTATGTCATCGCATTATTTTCAATTATTTCTCGCGTTAATGTTTAATGTTTTGAATTAAGTCGTTATCAAGTTGAGTGAGCCATTATGGATTTTCATATTTTTCGTTAGCAGTCAGATTATGTTGTTTTATATCAAAAAGTCGGTGCATTCTCAAAAGATATTGAAGCTTAATTTGTATGAATAAATTCCCACAATTTATCAAAATAATGTTCATCTTATTTAGAAAACTTTTTTGTACTTAATTAATTAAACAACAATGCATTAATGAGTTTACCTAAAGATTTTTTTATTATCGAAAAAAAAATATTTATTGATCATCTTAACGCTTGATTTTGGGTTACGAAAGATTCATTAAGTCTGAATTTTTCCAAACTATGTTGTTGGTTTCTTCACAGTTTTTTCATGACATGCTTTGCAATGAATTTAAAAGGTTACTACTGTTTTTCGGGTTACTCATACACTTTTTAATAATTTATTGATGTCATGATTAAGTCAAGTATGATATCATTAAATGGGATTCTTCAGTATCGCAAGAAAGGTCAGTGTAGTATTTGCAGTTTTACACGTTGTTGTACAGTTTAGTTATCACCACAGTGATATTGAACTACTTTGTCGAAGTGTTGTAAGTGCTTTGAGTCCTCTTAGTTTGATTTAACGTTTAGAACAAAGCTGCCTACAGGCAGTTTTGGTTCCCACGTTGAACAAACCTAAAGATTATTTAAATGTTTCATATACATGTGGAATAATAGCCTGGTCAGTGACTTCAATCCACAGTGTATTAGAATGAACTTTATAATCATATGAGTTTGTTAAATATATTCAGAACAAGATTCACCCACAGGTGATTCTGGTTATCGTATTAAACAGACATAATGTTGTCTCACTTTGATTATGATCCTTGATAAGGTTTTACCCACAGGAGAATCTTATTGAAGGAATGGTACTATTGTAAGTCTAATTGTTATGTATCTCTATGGAAGACTAGCTTTTGTTCTTAGATTGCTGATTATGATTATTTTGTAGACTTTTGATTTTTCAACTTTTGGAAGATAAAATGTTTATCACCTCAGTTGATGATTTTTCACATTATTGTTACGTCTACCAATTGCATTATTGAAATTGGGAGTCAATTATAGAGAAGTGAAAATCATAAGGTTCAAACGGGGTGGTGAATATTGTGAAAGGTATGATGAACATGATAACATCCTAAACCTTTTACATGATTCTTCAAAAGTTTGCCATTGTTGCTCAATACAAAAGTCCAAATTATCATTGACATAAATGTGTATAGCAAAATGCGAAATCATACTCTTATGTAAATGGTTAAAAACATTAAGTTTCATGCACAATTACATGTACGTTTGTGGATGTTTGATCTTCATACAACTGTGTAATTTAAATAGTTTTATGAGCAAAACAGTTTCAAAGACACTCTTTGAATTTTAGAATGGCTGGAAACCTAGTTTAAAACACCTATAAGTTATAAGGTTGTTCAGTTTTGATGAAGATTTACGTTCCCCAATAATAGAATTGGATTTGAAGACTAATCATGGTTCAATGGTTTTCCTGAATAATCCAAAGGGTTGTTTTAGCCGTAGTATGATATTTATTGAAACCAAAAATGTGAATTCATTACATATGGCATGATTTGTGGGAGTGTGTGGATGTTGTGAATCTTCTCATTGTCGAATCGTTGGATAATGATATACCACAAATCATTGATCCACTGCTCCATAATGAAAGTACTGTCGATAAAGAAATTTTTGACAACCACAAGAACCAGCTTATTAAGGTCTCTTAGAGATCGCGAGAAAGCTATTCATTACATTTCAATGGTTTGTTTACCAGAATTCGATTTTGATGAAATTCGGTTTTTGATTCACAAGCTATTATGAGTAATAATTTTGATTAATGAATTTATGCTCTGAGAGTTGAAATCAATGGTTGAACTTCAAGTTTGGTATTTTTGTTTAAATTGCTGGAAGGATACAAATCAGTTGTGTGTAAATGAGTCTCTCAGACTCAGCACGACTGTATTAACAATGATAAACAATAATAAAGTTATACTTGTAGCCAAAGATTTTACTCATAATTGAGGCATTAATTATCAATAAGTTTTTCTTTTGTGTCACAGAAAGACTTGTTCAAAATTATCAGTAGAATTATTAGTAGCTCATTATGACTTAAGAGTTGCATTAAAACAAATGTGAAATTAACCTGAAGGCCTTGCCTTAAAACGATATGAAAGATAGTCTACAAACTTAAAGAACCAATATATAATATTAAGCAAGCTTCCCGGCAATGATATCTAAATTCAACAAAACCATAAACTTTCTCGGTTTTGGTGAAATCACCGTAGATTCATGCATATACTTCAAGATCAGTGGGAGAAGTTTATACTCTTGGTTTTGTATGTTAAGACATACTACTTTCGAGTAGTGATCTTGGCTTTATGCACATATCTATGATTTTTGAAATAAAGGATACTGATGAAGCTCACTATGTGATCGTCACATATCATGTGGATTACGGAAACTCTCATATTAAGTATATATCGAATATTCGAAGAATTTGAGATAACAACATATTTAGAAAATTTTGTTTCACATCAGAAAGTAGATATAAATTTAATCTTCATTACGTGTTAATTCTGAAATGGAACATGAATTAAGTTGTTGATATGTTAGCTTACGCCGAATGAATCTTGGAACAAATTATGGAAAAGTTATCAAGAATTTTGAGATACTAATTAATGTTGGATTATATCTTACAATTAGTTAGTTAACCCAATTAGAGTTGGTTGGGTTTTTCAATTTGCTGGATGTTTGGACTCTATAAAGTGAGAATCCATTAATGCTACATCCGCAATTGAGTTTGAATATGTATGACTGCGACACTTAGAGACTTAAGTTTGTCTCTACGTTGCTGAAATTTACTGTCTTTGTTTCGCAGCATTATGCACGATATGAATACAAAAGGAACAAAACACATGAACCTTGAGTATTCATACGTGAATCAAGAAATTCAGAAACAAGTAATATTCATTTTGGTTAAGCACAATTATATTGCAAATGCACTCATGGAACAGTTACCTTTAAAGACCTCTTATGATAAGATTGATATCTTAGGTCTGTGGGAGTAACTGATTATTGAATTCAGCTACTTTACGTGCTTATATATTTTCGGGAACACTTGTTGAGCTCTTACTAATGTAATCTCTGAATTTATTTCTGTATCCATGTTTAGTATACACTTATGTGAATGGATGAATGTTAACAGAATTCATCTTTTACGAAGACATCACTTGACCATTACAATACTCCTACTTAAGGCCTAGTTGAGTAAACTATTTGTGTTGTGGTACTTGGAAGGGAACATGTTGATAACAGGACAATATGTAACCGTTATGACTCGCATGAAAAGTTTGCTTGATCAAGGTAGTATGATTGTAACCATTATATTTTTTGTTTGGCAATTATGCGCGCCTTATGTTTTCTACGATTAACCATTAATAAATTATCTCATGGACCAGTGGGAGAATGTAAGATAATTTCCATAAGGGTGGAATTATCTCATTGGGCCCATGTGATAACTTTGGGCTAATCTAGATGTTGCTAAACTAATTGGGTTTCCTAAAGGAGTTAGTTCCCTAAGCTCTTCCTTGATGGACGGTCGAGATCTAATGCACAATACTAAAACCCTTAGGAACTTGGTCCTCTCTCTGCCTATAAAAGGGAAACAGTAACCATCACTATTGTATCCTAGGAATTACAATTCATTATGCCTAAGGTGAAGAGAGAGATACCATGACCTCCACAAGGTATTACGGCTACTGCAGGATGATCAGTAAAGAACAACGGGTTAGCGCTACCAGGTATTCCGTATAACTACTCTTGCATATATTATTGTGTGATTATCATGAAGTTCATGATCCTAGTATAACGTATCTATTAATTAAATCTTACATGATGGTGGTGGAACGCAGGCACAGAGGGGGCTCCCTGGTGGTAGTATGCAGTGGTGGTGGAGTATGCTGATGGTGGCTGTATGATTTTAGAGAGGAGCAAAGCTCCTCTCTGATGGAGATGCAATGGAGGCGGTGTTGTGCCGTCGAGAGATATCCTATTCTGTAACCTATGTTCTTCTATTTATAGTTTATGTTCCCTTGCTGCGAACTTCACTCCCACGGAACCATGTTTCCTTCTTTCATTCAGACTTCTAAGATACTCAGTAATCTCACACCGTTCATCTCACAATCTATGGCATTGAGAACAACTTCTAAATCTGGTTTCTTCCTGTTTTCTCGCACTCAATTGTCTGCATATCTTCGTACACCTCTGTATCAGAAATTCCGCGTCATTCTTAACCTGCATTCCCTGTCCTAACCTTCTGCGAAGACCGGGCAAATACATGGCTAACCAGTGGCAAACATCACTCATACGAACCCTGGCTTAACCGGTGGAAGAGGCTCAGTTCACAGCTGGTGTAGAACTGCTCAGTCATTTCATCGAGCACTTGTAAGCGTGCTGCTGGAAAGCCAGAAATTGACCCCCATTTGATTTCTAAGCCCCTGGCTTAACTCCTTCCCTGCAATTATGCATTCACACACACAAACCCATGTTCAAAATCCATTCAAAACGCTGAAATATCAATTTATCTCGTTCCATTTAGCCATTATTTCAACATCAGACTCAGGTTGTTGCTGTCCATTCTTCCCTGTAATTCCGGCATAAACTGAACCAGAAACCATTGTAATATCGAACCCAAACTTCAATTATTTCTTCTCTTCTGAAATTCTTTGTGAACCTGTCTTGAATCTCGGCAATCCATCATTGTATAACCGGTATTGAATTTGGCAGTGGTTGGCTCTTGGTGCAGCAACTTGAACTGGACCTGAAGATTAGAATTTGGTGTAACGTCTCGACCCAGCTCCTGTCATGTTAAGAAATCCTTGGCAACTTGAAACTTGGATATACGTCTGGAAGCAAAGGAGAACGCCTGAACTTGATGTTGTAACCAAGACTTGATTATGAACTGAATCTCTTCTGTTGTTTGGATAAGTTGTAAAATGGTGGCAGCCCTGCTCAAATATTCCGTCTGCTCCAGTCGGTCTGTCCCCATACACCTGGTTGCCCTGAGCAGAGAATACAGACTGCTCTAGTAATTTGTCATTAGAACCAAATGGCTGCCCTGTAACAGTTAAGGCTGCCTCCAGTAATTCTGATTTTTGACATAATAACATTATTTCTCTTCTTTTCGAGCCATTGTACCTGCAAAATAGAAAACAACGTAAAATAACCAATAAATGAGGCATTAGCTAGACAAAAGTGTATGAATAGGGTACTCTTGAATAGGTGTTTTGAGCACCTAACAAATTCCCCCACACTTAGTCTTTGCTTGTCCTCAAGTAAACTCCAAACACAACAATTCCGTGAGGAAACGGTTGTACTTAAAGCTTATAACAAGTTTCCACATCCATCCAATTTCGACTCCGTCTAGTTGCAAGTTTGTCTTCTAATTCATGCACGGCTTCGACTAGCAATATTTGTCTTGTATTGGTCTTCTCTCAAGTGTGAGCTTCTTTTTCTTCTTAGGATTGATTCTTGCTTGCTCCAACGATATGAGTATAACACCTTGTTTGCACTTATTCTTTTTGCTCCAAAATAGTGGTAAGGACCACTCCATATATGATTGTGGTTTCCAAACTTGTTAAATTGCGCTCCAATTGTCTTCGAGTCTTCAACTGATTATGCATGGTTCTTGCTTGCATCTAAAATCCTCAAAACCCATATATCCAAAACTGAAATTTGCAACGTAATCATAGCAAGTCGGTTACATACCTCCCTTTCTTCACGAATTTTGGCTTGAAATCATAACCATAGCTTCACCGACTTGCACTCATTCTCCATGTAGTTCTTGGATCTTCTTTGTTTCTCTTAGGCATGATATTGATCTCCTCAATGCTTCACACACCTCACAAAAGTCACAAAATCAGCAACATCATTAATAAGACAAGCATCAACCTCCCTTGGATCTTTTTTTTTCCCGATGTTTCTCTTGACAATCTTCGACACAAATCTTCCACCAAATCGAGCTTTTGTACTTTCTCCTTGTTCTTCAAACGAATTTCTCAATCAAAAATTAGTTGCAACAATAAATATCTTCAACTCAAAATCACAACAAGGATACTTCACCATAAACTCCTCTTCATTGTCTTCATAAGCTCTTCTTTTTCACAAGTTGTTTTTTTTTCTTCTCTTTTTTTTTTCCGAATTTTTTTTTTTTTTCGGTACACATCTCACACTTTTATGTGTAGTAGTTTTTTTTTTTTCCTTGCACATCTCACTCTTTTATGTGCAGTTTTTTTTTTTTCTTGCACATCTCACTCTTTTATGTGCAGTTGTGGCCATCATCTTGTTATCCTTGCATACACCAACACCACCAGTAGCTTCTCCTTGTTTGTTGTGACCATCATCTTCCCATCACATCCACAATATAGCAGTTCCATCACCACCACCAGAACCATGGTACAACTAATGGCAAACCTGGCCAGTCACAAGTCGCAACAGAGATTGCCTAACTAGTAAAGATTGTTTACTCGGGCATATTCTCAACTCATACCCGAATTTCCTTTTCTGACCCTTGGCAAAAATGGCTAACCGAACTCAGTTCAGTGAATACAACCAGCAGTTCCACAGTTCAGTTTCCTAGTGACACAACTAAAACCTTCCTTGAACCGTGATTTCACCAAACTCTTCCCCACTGTCCCAGTTCCTTATGCCTTCGAAACTCTCTTCAATTCCCTGCCAAACCTTCACTGAACCCAGGGCTTCTAAATCACACCCAACGACCCATCAATACCCTGGAAAACTGACGGCAAGTTGATAGCTCAGCACAGCACTAAACCTGAACTTGCAATTGTAATGAACTGCACATTCAGTCATTCAGACAAACATGTTGTGTGCAGTTTTCTGTTGAACTATGGATGAGCTCTGTTGGTTCTTCTAAGCTCACAATATCTCCTTCCCTGCCATTGATTTCAGATGAGGATGAAGGCGAGATTTCAGAGCTTTGATGAATCTTGAAACATGGGTTTTGTTTGAATGTGTATGAAATGTGCAGGGAACTTGTTTCTTTCCTGTTTCTCCTGCGGCAAAACTGAATCCCAACTAATTTAAACTCCATCTTCGAATCTCTGTAAGCTTCAGAACCCATTCTTCCTTTCTATTCCCTATTGAACCTCCCAACAATACTCACGGACAATGTCTGTGGATATCAGAATTCTTGGCAACAACGGCAATGCCTGAACCCATGTCCAGTTTACTTCTTATCTGTTTTGTAGCCTCATCTGAACTTCGAGCCCTCTGCTTAGCCCTTGACAACAGAGAACCGGACCATGGTTTGCAGTGAATAGAACTTGGTGCAGAATTGGTCATGACTGAAGCTTGGTTCAGCTGATGTCGGGTTTGAACTGTGATCGATCTCATTTTCTGTTTGTTTAAAGCCCCGTTTGGGATTGCTTTTTTTCTACCAAAAGTACTTTGTAACAAATTTGTAACCAACTTTTACTAAAAATTGTGTTTGGTAAATTTTTTTCAAAGTGCTTTTGGAGAAAAGCACTTCCATTTTAGACCTGCTTTTAAAAGCTACCCAGGAGTAGCTTTTAAAAGCAGTAAAAGCAGAAGTTGTGGACCCACATAATTTTATTTAGTTAATTATCCATTTTAACCTTATTATTTTACTAAAATGACAAATTTTACCCTTGAATATTGTGCACATATTACTATATTCTCTATTTCATTTTTTTTTGAACTAAGATAATCATTATTTATATTTATTTAAAATATTTGGGAATTAAAAATACAATTTCGCAAAATTAGATTATATTTTTTGTAAAAAATTAAAACATGTATATTTTCGTCATTAACCATCATCAGCAATTTTGTATGACAATTTACCAAACAAAATTTACAGTTTGTTAGTCAAGCAGCACTTTCTATATTATAATTTACCAAACGTCCTACTACTTTATTTTCACAGCACAGCACAGCAACGCACTGCACAGCACAACAGAAAATCACTTTTATAAAACTCACAGCAATACCAAACTCGCCTTAAGAAAACAAAAGATGGCAGCCCCAAGTGAAAATGTTGTCTGCTCGAGTAATCTTAATGAAGTGCAGCTGGTTGCCATGAGTTAGTTTTCTGAAGTGCTTCAGTAACTTTGTTCTTGACTTGAGTGACTGCCCCATAGACGAACAATGGCTGCTTCTGGTGATTCTCCAGCTGGAACTTGGTTCATTAGCTCCAACGTCTCCAAGCAATGCCTTTAGCTTTTATTTGTCTCCTTTTCCTTCCAAAATAGCTACAAAATGCAAACAAAACGTAAAACGCAACTAATACAACAAAAAGTAGCAAAGAAAGCATAATCAATGAATACTTTAGAGAGGTGTTTTAGACACCTATCAAATTCCCCCACACTTAGACTTTGCTTGTCCTCATGCAAAATAAAATAAAATAAAAAACAACAACTCTGTGTCGTAGAGTCAAGGATTGCGCTTAGCATGCACACCACGCCTTTTAAACCACTGAGTGTCCCCAGTGGACGAGTGAAGTCTCGTGAGGGCTTACTTACAAGAGGTGGTATTCCCACAAAACCTTCACTCCTACCTTTAGCCAAATTGAAAGCACAATCCTAGATATGATAACATGAGAGTTTCTTCAAGGTTAATGCAAGAATTCAAAAGCACAGGAGAATCAAACAATTTCACATGAGCCAAACCATAATGAGAGTGTGTAGTGTGTGCTAGCCAATGTGACCGAGACTTCAATTTAGAGATAAAGACACCTTGATAAGTAGACCACAACTTGACTTGGCTTCAATACTTGAGATACGATTTCTTTGACTTTGAACTTCAACAATTTTCTTCTTTTTCTTCACTTTCTTGTTGTCTTGAATCTTCTTTGTGGATTTCTTCTTCTCCATGGCATTTATTAATGAAATAAAACACAAACACTTTTTTTTT
>JAJJMA010208285.1:0-24977 GCA_023529015.1 Papaver nudicaule | reverse complement strand
TTTTTTTTTTTTTTTTTTTTTTTTTTTTACTTTTTCATTTTTTTTTTTTTTTTTGCATAAAAATTGAACGATACAAAAATTAAAACTTTACTTGCCATAAGAAAAGGACTTCAACACTTGATACTTTCAAAAACAATCACATCTTCTTTTAGTTGCTTCAAACCATAATTTCTTCAAATCTTCAAAAATAATATTTCTTCACATTGCAATGATGGTAAATGACTCCCGGTTGAAGTTACTCTTAACCTAATCTCATAACATGGCTTATGTGCATAAAATTGTACTCTCAATACGGTTCAGAAAATTTGAACTTGCTCAAATCACATGTATTTCTAAATTCAAGCATTAAAAACGAAGAAAATTGCATGTTATCACAGTATGGAATGATACTTTCTAGTTGTCTTAACCCTAATTTCTAACTACCTGTGAACGATTGAGGATGAGCACTAAACAAGCTATTTAGTTGGCTTACTTTAACTCTTAACCATTAGAATCAATGATAATCAACCTTATAAGAATCAAAAAAAAAAAAAAAATCATCACTTTCTAATAAAAATCAATTATCGTCATCACTTTCCACAATCAAGAGTCATTGTTTCCATCTACCTAGAATGGTTAGTGCTCATCAAAAATTATTCACAAGATCCTAGATATTGGATTATTTATTTATCATTTTTTTTAGATAGGAGTTTCATTATTCATGCTTTAACCACTCCCCCACACTTAAACTTCACATTGTCCTCAATGTAATTGACTCGTCCAATGTGAATAGTCAAGATGGGAAATCCTAATATGATGCAAAAAATAAAAACAAAAGATAGAAATACGTTACAACTTATGGGTTGCCTCCCATGCAGCGCTTAGTTTTAAGTCTTCAGCCCGACTTAGCAAGTTTTGTTCACCATAGACCAACAATCTGAAGATTTGCAGATCCGTCCAAAAAACAATCTGCGATTCTAGTAATATATAGTCTCACAAAAACATTAGCATAACACATGAATAGTGAAACCATCATCACAAAAAACTCACCCCCACACTTGGCTCTTTCTACACCCGGAAGTGTATAGGAAACAAAAGTGGAAGGAATTTCTGTGGAAACCTGCACGGCGCTAGATACAAATACAAATGGTGGATACTTTGCTGCAAGAAATTCGGTTAGAACTTTCGAAGCACATAATTCTAATCCCAAATTAGGTATCTTCTTAAAAGTTGGTTTAAAAACCACTTCCAATTTGGGAGGATCATCATTAAATAAAGAATCATGTAAAGGGTTAGACAAACCTTGCACAATCTCATGTAGCACGGGATTCTCGGTACTTCTGAAAAATTCCATTGATTCTTTTACATCACAAGCATCGTCATTCTCATTCAAACATTTTATAACTTATTTCTCATCAGTTTCTTCGACAGGCAAGTCTTCATCAGAATCAAAATCTGCTCCACATAAATCATCATAAACCTTATCTTCTGAAATGTCCACTATCTCTGAATCAGGGGCAGCTTTCACAAAGAAGTCATAATCGTCATCACTTTCGTAATTGACATAGGTTTTACCATTAATGACTGTAGTGTTTCTTGACTCAACTTCTTCTTTTGAATAGGAGAATGATCATTATTAAGATCATGAGTTAAATTAACCACACTATCGTCATCAATCAAAGGTTGTTCAACAGAATCATCATCACCATCATTAATCAAATTATTGTCCATTTCTGCACAAATTTGATCCGTTCATGTTCTGATGTCGTTTATTTTCCGTTGAATCTCTTGGAGTGATTCATTAAAGCTCAACTGAAAGTCATAAAATTGTTTGGTTGCTTGAAGCAACTCTTGTATCACGGGAATCGAAGATTCAACCGCAATCTCAAGCAATTTCTGATCTGAAGACTGTTCTTCAAACATCTGCACATGTCTAGAAGAAAACTGATTAAAAGCATAACAATCGTCCCATCCTTGTGATCGTTCACTCACATACCCGCCATAAGGTTGCTGGTATGCATGAGAATTATCACAAGGTCTTGAAGTATTCCAAAACTCTACCTTTTGAATAGGCGAATGATCTTTATAATGATCCAGAGTTGAAATAACCTCATCAATGTTATAAGGACTTTCTAGGGTGTAAAATAATCATTGTATTGCTTTTCGGAATAATCATTGTATTCTTTTTCAAAAAATTCCCTCAGAGTGGGTTCTTTTTCACTTACGGTGGAATGAGAATGTGAATCAAGTTGATTACCATTGTATGTTTGTTCATATGAACCATATATGTTGCTCCCGAATGGAAACATCACGATCGAATTCACCTGAAATAAGATTCTGAAACGATTAATCAGTAAAGAAAATAATGAATGCAAATGAAAAAATAAAAATCAAATGCAAAAACAGAAAATCAAATAACAACTTGAACTACCACTCCCCGGCAGCGGCGTCAATTTTGATGAGTGCCGAACTCACACAAAAATAAATTCCTTACTTTACTAACACTAATAATAGTATGGGTAAGCAGGTTCGTTCCTGAGGGAGAGAGCTAAGTTGTTGACCTAATTTTCTGAATGAATGAATGCAAGGTAATGAAACAATATATGAGATGAGAATGATCAAGGAATCAATTTCAGTCACAAAACAAGAATCTTATTAACATGTAGTTATGCTTCTCACAATATACTCAATACTAGCAACCTTAGAACATATATAATCTCATATATTCCGCAATCTCCTAATTCCACCTAAAAGAATAAGCTCTCTATAGGATTCTATTAATGTGAACAACCTAGAATGAGCTCTCCAGATATAATTCACTTGAATGCTATATGTTCTATAAGATAGGTTACTCCTAGTGACAAATTCATAAGCTCGATTCATCAACTAGCGTCAATCAATACATGTGAATACTTAACAAAATCCCTTCGTCAATATCCACATATTACTACTTGTATCGATAATCCCTAGACAATTACACGGATCAAAGAATTCTCATTTAGCAATAGAATTATCAACCAAGCATTCAATTTCGAACTTGAATGAATAATCAACACTTCATAAATACTTTAAGCATAGTAAAGATCAAACAATAAGAGATATTTTGCAAGAGGACAAACTATTATTCATGTAAACTCGAGTTCATGTTTGGACGTCAAAATCTTCCTCAATCAAACAAGTAATTAGCTACACATCATTATGGAGTTCATGACAATATAAGAATTAAGGACTTCAAGCAAATAAACAATTGAAAGATCAAACCAATCAGCAACCAAGAACTTATGGTGCTGATAATGAACTAATCCCTTGCTGCTGCTTCTTGCTTGAGGATTCAGGGTCGTCTCTCCTTGTTGGTGTGCAACTGGTGGTAGTGAATGGTGCAAAAGCTCCTCAAGCTGCTGGTGTAGTGACTGGTGGAGGACTGGAGGTGGACTGTGGACTGATGGTGGTGGAACGTAGGCACAGAGGGGGCTCCCTGGTGGTAGTATGCAGTGGTGATGGAGTATGCTGATGGTGGCTGTATGATTTTGGAGAGGAGCAAAGCTCCTCTCTGATGGATATGCAATGGAGGCGGTGTTGTGCCGTCGAGAGATATCCTATTCTGTAACATATGTTCTTCTATTTATAGTTTATGTTCCCTTGCTGCGAACTTCACTCCCACGGAACCCTGTTTCCTTCTTTCATTCAGACTTCTAAGATACTCAGTAATCTCACATCGTTCATCTCACAATCTATGGCATTGAGAACAACTTCTAAATCTGGTTTCTTCCTGTTTTCTCGCACTCAATTGTCTGCATATCTTCGTACACCTCTGTATCAGAAATTCCGCGTCATTCTTAACCTGCATTCCCTGTCCTAACCTTCTGCAAAGACCGGCAAATACATGGCTAACCAGTGGCAAACAACACTCATACGAACCCTGGCTTAACCGGTGGAAGAGGCTCAGTTCACAACTGCTGTAGAACTGCTCAGTCATTTCATCGAGCACGTTGTAAGAGCTTCTCCAGTGGATTGTGTGTGGGGTAAAAAATCTAAATCCACATAGGATCCATCTTAATTTTCTCTAAAATCCTTCTCCAACACTAACCTCTTCAACTAATGTCAAGATAATGTGGCTTAATTTTAGGAAGACATCCTCTATGTGAACCTCTATATGTAGAGGTTCACATAGAGGATGTCTTCCCATCCTAGTCATACTTTTACTAATAAAAATAATTAATGAGTATATTTCATAATAATTCTAATCAATTAAAGAGTGACACATAAATAAAAAAGAGAGTAAACAATTTTTGGGTTGGAGATAAAAACCATACACTCCTAATATCTAGGAATTTTTATCTCTAAATGACCTAGAGGATGTCTAAAATATGATGCCACATAGGAAAGAACAACATCCACCATTGGAGAAGCTCTAAGCGTGCTGCTGGAAAGCCAGAAATTGACCCCCATTTGATTTTTAAGCTCCTGGATTAACTCCTTCCCTGCAATTATGCATTCACACACACAAACCCATGTTTAAAATCATTCAAAAACGCTGAAATATCAATTTATCTCGTTCCATTTAGCCATTATTTCAACATCAGACTCAGGTTGTTGCTTTCCATTCTTCCCTGTAATTCCGGCATAAACTGAACCAGAAACCATTGTAATATCGAACCCAAACTTCAATTATTTCTTCTCTTCTGAAATTCTTTGTGAACCTGTCTTGAATCTCGGCAATCCATCATTGTATAACCGGTATTGAATTTGGCAGTGGTTGGCTCTTGGTGCAGCAACTTGAACTGGACCTGAAGATTAGAATTTGGTGTAACGTCTCGACCCAGCTCCTGTCATGTTAAGAAATCCTTGGCAACTTGAAACTTGGATATACGTCTGGAAGCAAAGGAGAACGCCTGAACTTGATGTTGTAACCAAGACTTGATTATGAACTGAATCTCTTCTGTTGTTTGGATAAGTTGTAAAATGGTGGCAGCCCTGCTCAAATATTCCGTCTGCTCCAGTCGGTCTGTCCCCATACACCTGGTTGCCCTGAGCAGAGAATACAGACTGCTCTAGTAATTTGTCATTAGAACCAAATGGCTGCCCTGTAACAGTTAAGGCTGCCTCCAGTAATTCTGATTTTTGACATAATAACATTATTTCTCTTCTTTTCGAGCCATTGTACCTGCAAAATAGAAAACAACGTAAAATAACCAATAAATGAGGCATTAGCTAGACAAAAGTGTATGAATAGGGTACTCTTGAATAGGTGTTTTGAGCACCTAACAGAGGTATATGAACCCATCTTGAAAAGCACTGCTTTGACTTCTTCATCAGTAGGGATTGCCATAATTCTTTCATTCTCCTCATGAGAGATAATTGCTGGAACAGTAGATGAGATAGTTGGTTGGGCCTCCATAGGTGGTTGCTTGAAAAGATTATGAAAATGGGAGATTAATTCCTTTGCTATTTCATCATGAGATGTAATCCAAGTCGAGTCTTCCCTTTGAATATGAGTTATATTCTTCTTCTTTCGACGTTGTTGCACCGACAGATGAAAATGGCGAGTATTTCTATCTCCACCTTTAGCACACAGTTGCTTCATTCTTTGATCCCAATACGTTCAACATGGTGATGGTTAGTTTTTCTTGTTGGATAGAAAACGCAGAAGGCCTCCAATTTTGAATTCTCAAAAGCTTCTGTTTAAGCATAAAAATTCTATTCTTAATACACCCAATTCTTCGTCTGCTCCAATGTTGCAAGAAACCAACTAATTTCTTGAGTGTATCTTGGACACTTTCATTAGGATCAGGAGACCATCATTCTTCAACTTTCGTCATAAATTCTGGATGGTTAATCCAGAAGGCTTCAAACTTATAGGAAGAGGAAGTTCTCACAATATTTATATCAGTGTTCAAAAAAATTGGAGCATGGTCACTTGAGATACGAGGAAGATGTAGAACAACAGCATTGTGATGAGATATACACCAATCTGGAGTGGCCATTACTCTATCAATACGTTCTCTGATCAAACTGTGAATAGCACGGCCATTTGTCCAAGTATATGCCGGTCCTGAAAATCCCAAATCTATCAAGTGATTTCGTTGAATGAAGGTATTGAAGAAGGAAATCGAAGAATTAAGAACAGACAACCCTCCAAATTTATCTTCACTTGAAGCAATTGCATTAAAATCTCCAATTAAACATTTATTGCCTGAGAAGCTTTGGATATAAGTAATTGTATTTCTCCAGAAAGAATCTCTGTCAGAAGTCTTGGGAGGACCATAAATGCAAAATAAATGCCATGGTGCTCTACCGCCATCATTACGAATCTTAACATGGATTTGCAGAAGAGAAAATAACTTCTAGGTCTACCGAGTCACGCCAAAGAAGCCAGAGACCACCACTTCTCCCTATAGATGGTACAATATGATGATTCTCAAATCCAAATTGAGAAATTTTCTGATTCGATAAAGCTTCAGACAATTTTGTTTCTGATAAGAACAACACAGAGGGATTTGTACCACGGAGGAATGAATGAAGAGTTCGAATTGTTGGGTTATTCCCCAAACCCCAACAATTCCATGAAAATATTAACATTTATGATGCGGTTGTTGAGGGCTTGCCGCAGTACCATTTGAATCAGAAGAAGAAGAGTTGTTCTTCTTAGCAACTTTTGGTCTTTTAGAGTTCTTGGAGAGATAAGTTGCATCTTGTGCTCTCTTTGATCGATTTCCATCAGTGATTTTTTCCAAAACAGTTCTAGCTAAATTCTTCCAGTGAGTACGGCTGGAATTAGCCAAGGTAAGTTGCTTTTGACTTGAGATATTTTCAGGATAAGAAGCATAGTACTGAATTTGTTTACCTCTATCTGCTCTTGCCGAAGGATGTTCTTCCCTTTGAGATTTCTCTGACGAAGAATCAAACATTCTCTCGGGGATCGTAATTGGAGAGTTAGGTATATGAATTTCAGATCTAAGTATCCTTGAGACATATGAGAAATCAGCCCTAATAGTATTAGTAGTGTCAGGATGAATTTTGGAAGTCTTCTCAATTGCAGAAAATTGCTTCTCTGGAAAGATGACTCTTGGATTATCAAAAGTACTTGTTTGCTCTACTCTTGAAGGAGCAAAAGGAACTTTTTTTTGGTAAGTCCCAAAATTGTATTAATGAAATCGAATAATTACAAGGATATATTACACAAAAGTAGCTTCAAGAAAAGAGACATTGTGTCCCAAAAACTTGCAAGCTACGAAAATCGATAATAAAGAACATAAGGAAGCTCAATGTCAAATAGAAAATCAGGTCGCCCAACATAATTGTTACTAATCCCTTCATGTAATTGACATCCCCTCTTAGCCATAGTGTCTGCCGAAAAGTTGGCCTCTCTATAGTTGTGGACTAATCTTATCCTGTCGTAAAACTTTTTCACTGCCCGCCATCTACTGATTAAAAACCACGGCAAGGAATTCCCAGCACAAGCCTGAATGGCGCTCTTGGAATCTGATTGAATTAAGATGTTTCGTATGCCCCAATTTGCTGCCCATTCAAGCCCTACTACCATGCCCAAAACTTCCGCTATAAAATTTGATTTGATGCCCAGACCCAATGAATAAGCACCCAAAACAGTTGAGTTGAAATCCCGTGCTATAATTCCCAGACCCGCCTGACCTGGATTTCCTGTTGCTGCCCCGTCAACACAAATCATGAGCTCGTCTTCAGCTGGTGGCGTCCAGAAAACTTCCAACGGAACTGACGTCTTCACACCTCTAAGCTTCACACGAAAAAAATCCAACAAAACCAAGTCTTCTGCAGTGTTAAACATGACTCCTTTTAGCCTGACAGAAAATTCTGAAATCACCTGGAAGATGCGCAGCCTGAACTGAATTTCTGACACCCTTCTTTGCTTATACACTAGCTTATTTCTATTCCTCCACAGCTTAGATCTTACCGCCAAAACCGCCAGAAACCATAGGTCTCTATCCATCCTACTGCGTCCCATTGATTGAGCATAACACAGCTGTAAATCCTGTAAAGGTTGTATCTGAAATACACTAGAAATCCAAACCCATACAGCTGTGCAAAGTCACACCTCCAAAGTATATGCCCCAAACTCTCTTCCTCCTTCTTGCAGACGCAACATCTATTAGGAATGGGAATACCAAACCTTGTTTTAACCAAGTCTACCGTTGCACATGCTTTTCTTTCGATCTTCCAGTTTTGCGCAGCCAAAGAAGGATGAATTTCTTTTCCCCACAGTAGCCGTGCAGGCCTGAACTCCTCGAAATTTCTCCGTACTAAGTTTCTTGCTGATGCCACGCTAAATACACCCTTCGCATCTGGCTTCCATACAAGTAAATCGGCACCCCCATAGGACTTTGCAATTGTTCACAACTTATTCCTGCATTTAAAAGAAGGTTAGAAATATTATTTGGTATAACCCACAAGTTTTCGACAATCAAGTCGCTCACTCGTGACTTAAAATTGGTTCTTTCGGAATCTGGCATATTGTAGAACTCCGCCAAGCTAAAATCAGCACACCATATGTCAAAAAATAAAGAAGTAGAGCGACCATCTCCAATAATAGTTGTCGTGTTCCCTTCAACTTCTTTATAAATCATCCGAATACCTGGAAGAATAGAAGACCTGGTATAATAGTCAACTAAAGCCCCATTTTTCTTCAAAAACTTGGCTTTTAGAAAATTCGCCCAAACCTTGTTGGAGTTTTTTATGTTCCACCAAAGCCTCATCAGCATTGCCTTGTTCATGACCCGCATTCTTGTAAGACCCAAACTACCTTCAGAATAAGGGGAACAAATCTTATCATAAGAAACAATGACAGCTCTACTCACTTGACTATCTCCTGTCCAAATAAAATTGGCAATTGCTCGTTCACACTGGCGAATAAATTTTTGAGGCCACTTGTAAACCGCCATATTATGCAAAGAGTAGCTAGAAATCACTGATTTTACAAGAACAACTCTATCTTGAAAAGATAAAAGTCTCCCTTTCCAACCTGCCGGCTGATCCTTGATTTTATCAACCACATTAGAAATATGATTGTATTTTACTGCTCCAGGCATAACTTTAACACCCAAATATCTATCAAGAAACGAGGCTAAACCCATACCCAAGAAATTAAAAATGGCTCTACGTCTTCCCATTGATCCTCCTCCATAGTAGAGCTTGCTTTTTTGCCTGCTAACAGTTTAGCCATGCGATATCTTTCCAACAAATCAACCAGATTACGCACACTTTTCATATTCCCCTTGCAAAAGATCATAATACCATCTGCAAAAAATAAATGAGTCGGGGAAATACCTTTTCGAGTCACCAAATAATTCATTTTGCGTTCCTTAAAGAGTTTTGAAATATTTCTACTCAAAACATCTTCAATTAACACAAAAATTAAAGGAGATAATGGGTCACCTTGCCGTAATCCTCTATCAATTGTAAAGAATCCCTCGGGACTCCCATTAACCAGAATAGAAATTCTCGCAGAACGAAGAATAGAGAGAATCCAGGCACACCAAGAATCAGAAAACCCATACCTTTTAAACACCTCAATGATAAAGTTCCAGCTTACAGTGTCAAAAGCTTGAGTTATATCAAGTTTCAAGCCCAGGTTGCCATCCTTCCTTTTGATATCAATTTCATTCACTAGTTCAGAAGCCAGACTAATATTTTCGTGAATGTTTCTATCCTTCATAAAAGCAACCTGCTCGTCAGAAATTAATTTCCCCAAGACTCCACCAAGTCTAGTAGCCAGAATTTTTGTGAAAATCTTAAAGAAAAAATTACTCAAGCCAATAGGTCTATAGTCCTTGAGAGAATTACCTTCATTTACCTTTGGGAGCAACATGATGAGGCTTGAATTAACACCATTGGGAATTTTCTGTAATTGCCAACAATATATAATGGCTGCAAACAAATCATCCTTGATAATATCCCAACAGTGCCTGTAAAAGAATCCTGCAAAACCATCTGGACCAGGGGAACTATCTGCATCCAAATCAAAAACAGCACTACGGATTTCTTCTCCAGTAGGGATGGCATCCATTGCTAGTTTTTCCTCTTCACTAATTATAGCATGATCAACATCAAATAAAGAGTCATCAAGAATAGAATTATCCCCATTAAACTTAGCAATGTAGTGATTCACAATATGCTCCTTCAGCTGATTTGGTCTGTAATTGTGCCATCACCATTAACTAGCTCAGAAATAGTATTTCTACTGCGTCTTACACGAATATTATTATGAAAAAAATTCGTATTGCTAGCACCATCCATAATCCATTTATTTCTGGATTTTTGCTTTAACATGGTAGACACTTGGCATCTAGTGTCATAAACCAATGCTTTAGCATCCTTAACCTTGTTAAACTTCTCAACATCAGATGGGTCCTCATCAGAAACCAAAGTAGCAACCTCTAGTTGTCTTTCGACCTGATTTGGACGAGTATAAATATTACCAAAAACCTCCGGATTCCAAAGTTTCATAACAAGTTTGAGTCTCTTCAACTTAGCCGTGAAAATATAAGCTGGAGAACCCATTAGTACCTCATTCCTACTGTCGAGAACCATTCTAAGAAAATCCGGGTGATTAAACCACATCTGAACACGAAATGGAGTTCTTTTAGGACTATCAACAGTGAATGAACCCACATAAAGTAGAATGGTCAGAAACTTCCCTAGGAAGAGCTTTACACCGCCAATTCTCAAATAAATTTAGCCAAGCAGCATTAATAATAGCACGATCAAGCTTACATACAATACGAGCAGCACCATGTCGTCCATTAGCCCAAGTAAATTTGCTACCTAAAGCATGAGCCTCAAAGAGACTATTGTCATCCATCCAAGCACTAAACTCATTAATAGCAGAAGTATTAGGAGGTAACCACCCTTCTTTTCATCGGCACGAATAACGCAATTAAAATCCCCCCATAATAAGCCATGGCTTGTTCAAATTATTCAAGTTTAGCTGATTCCATAACATTTTTCTAGTAGTTGGAACCGAACTAGCATGGACAAAAGAAATCAAAACACCTTCAGACTCAATTGTAATCGCTTGCCTACTTGAGTTCACAATCATGGGACGAGCTAAGTTTGTAGACCATAGAATCCATAGATTACCAATCCTATAATCAGTTGAATTATGGATTATATCTGCATTAAAACCTTCCACATCTAATCTGAGCCTAGCCACCAGTCGAGATGAGACCGCCACTCTTGGCTCAGCTATGCAAATAATAGAAGGATTATACTCATGAATTAACTGACGTAACTTGAAACCAGATGTTTCCTTCGCAACCCCGTTGATATTCCAAAAGATTGCACGCATTATAAACTATTGGATGGTTTGCTGTTTAACTTCACATGAACACCCGAGGCCCTGTAAGTCTGAGCTACAGATTTCACATTAACATCTTTGATCACCGTGTCTTCAACTGTTTTTTCCAGCCTTGGAGAATGCCCCTGACACACTTTGGTAGCCAAAGAAGAACCTTCTAAAGCTGAAAAAATACGCTCGTCAGATTCAGGAGTATCCACGGTATCATCCTGGTTTAGATCCCTGGTTGCTTTCTTCTCATCCAAACGTGCCCTTATAGCTGCTTTCTTAGCTAAATTTTCCACCTCAATTCTCTGCAGTTCTTCCAGTGCCTCCGCCCACTTCTCTTTGTTTGTTTCCAGATAAGCCACATCTCCATCTAAACACTCTTTATTATTTAGCACACGTCTTGGTAGAAAATTTTTTGCTGGCAAAGCATTTGTTTCGATGCTCGTAACTTCAACAGTGCTACCCTCCTTAATGACTTCACCCTCCTCTACTGTAACCCCAACTTCTTCATCTGTATTCGAAGCCGCAAACCTATTTGGATTAGTAAATCCCATGTTTTTTTGGGCTTCCAGGAGCTGAAATACTCTTATTCCTACTGCCCACCTTACGCCATTCAAGCATTAGCTGTTCATTATTTTTATTATAACTCGGAATCCTAGCAGTACTAGAAGAAACAGAAACATTACTCGCACTCGGAACTGAAGTACCATTTGGATTTGTTTTAACATTAGGACACGCATCAGTTACAACCAAACCCATATTAGGAGCCGCACCAGCTGAAGGTTTCTGGTTTGCTGTAGGATTTTTGTTTGCTGTATAAACCACCATCTGGTTAGGATTCCCGATAATCTTCCTAGCTACATTACAATTCTCAAACTTATGTCCCATAATCTTACAATGGGAACATAAGTTGATGTATTCACGGTCAAAACACTTTGCCATTTGCTTTTATTTGAATTCTTTCAGGAATATGTTTTGCAAAGTCTATGCCAATCAGCACCGCCGCATAGTTCCCGAAATCATGATCCAAGGTTTTTTGATCAATAGCTATAGGCCTACCTACAATCTTTGCCAAAGCAATAAGGATCTTTTTATTCCACAGCTCAACGTACAGCCCTGGAAAGCTAACCCATGCTGTAGTTCTAGAAGTTCTCTGTCTTTCAGGATCAAAGCTCGTGTAAAAGTTTTGAACTCGCAGAATCTGTTTCTCTGCAACCCAAGATCCCCCATGCCATACTCGATCCTTGTCCTCCTTTGATGTAAGCTTTATTATAAAAAAAACCTCGTGACATAAGTGCTAATTTGCATTTAGCGTCATCTATCTTCCATTGCTCTATCAACATCTTCCTCACGTTGTTCAATTTCAGCCCATTAAAATTTAAACGTCCAATTAAGCTGTGCTCAAAAATCTCGCATCCTTCCTTTGTTAATTCAGCTGGTACTTCCAGTGATGGTTCACCATTAAAGCTTTCTACAGCCGTCATATCTTTTAGGTCATCAGGTTGTATTAAATACGGTTTCTTCCCCTTCACTTGTTCAGCATACGTAGTACCTCCTTTGTCATTGATTTTTCCCTGATCATCCATCCTTAATCACCCACAGATGATCAAGAATGGACTGAAAGCTTGTAAAACCCTAAAAAGAAACGTGAATATTTTTTCGAAAAAAATTTCCCCTCCTTGAAAACCGGAGCAAGAGAGAGAAAAGATTAAAAAATCCAAAATTGATCGAAGGAGCAAAAGGAACATTATGACAATGTGGAGCATTGTATTGATTGTCCTTAGTTAGGTATTCCATAGATAAAGCAGATTGGTCTCTCGCCCTAGAGGAAGCATTTATGGAAGCTTTGTAGTTTGGCTGAAGCATATTTAACAGATCCAGATGAAGATTTTCCGGATAATTGTTGTAGATACGATCCTTCAACTCATTGAGCTTGGGGCAGTGTTTCATCCAGTGGCCAATAAAACCACAAAATAGACAAAATCTTGGGAGACGATCAAATCTTAGTTCAAGAGCATAGTGAAGCATACCAGGGTAGAGGGAAGCCAATGGATTGAGGAAGAGGACGAGTGATGTCGATACATGTTTTGGTTCTGGCAAATCTACCCCATGTTTTGCTTTCGAAAGTTGGAATTGGTCTAGTGGGACCAATCTGAGAAACCAATTCAAAAACAAATTGACTAGTTAAATTTTCTACTGGAAGACCATGGACTTGTAAACCAAGTTCAACATATTTGAACTCATATTCCTTAGGCAATTTGTTTGGACCACAAGCTTCAACTGCAAACAGATCATCTTTGATTATCCAAGGAGTACCATCTAGAATCATTCTTGCATCCGCCGAGGATTCAAATTTAACTAGATAAGTTTCATCCGTGAAGGTGGTTACATAAATGACGTGAGTTCTCTTCCATGTTTTCTGCACAATTTCTCTAACGATTGATAAAGTGAAGGTTTTGGGAGAAATTATTTTAAGAACTAGGCAATTGAGGTGATTTAATTCGATACCAGGAATGTTGGTGTTTACATTAATTCGAGAAGAAAAGGCTTCATTAGAGAGTAGATCAGCAAACTGTTGGAGGAGATCAGAAGATGAAAGACTTGATGAAATTGGGTTATAGTGATCATTTGAATTCATTGTGGATTGAGTGAAGAGAATTGGGTGTGAAAAGGCGGTGATGAAAGAAAATAGAGCACCCTGAGAAGGCTATTAAAAAGGATCAGATAGACCTATTTAAAACAGTTATGAGCAGTTACTTAATCGTGGAATTCATGTGATAAACGGTTGATGAATATAACTGCAGGCATTAATGCATTAAAAATTGTAACTGATAAAAGATAATGGAGGAATGGGATTAGCGGATATCGTGGAGTCAAAAAAACGAAGAGAACAGATGGAAGAATACTATAAAACTGAAAGTGAAACCCTAAACCACTTAGGGATATTAAAAATTAAACTTAAGAACAGAAAACCAGAGTTAATGATTGAATTCACTTTCCAATGATTGATACAGAGAAAAGGAATAGCCAGACCAATCAATATTGAATTAAGGTTTCACATGATTAAATAGTTGATGATGCTAATGATTGATGCCTAGAAACTAGAGAGAGTCTGGAAGAGAAAATACACAAGAACAAAGATGAAAATAAAAAAGATAAGTGGATTTTTATGCACATAAAACGAAATTGGTGTTCGAGAAAATGGGGTTTTTCATGTTTTTATTTGGTCTTGGTGTGAATTGATCTTGTGTCCTAAGGGTCACTAGGATTCTTACTCATTTTCTTGAGTGAATGAAATGTCTTTAGTTCTAGTCCCATATGGGTTAAAACTAAAGGTGAATGCCACCATATAAGTAAGGAGCTTTCCTATTCTTATGGGTGGGGGTGGGTTAAAAAAGACATTGCTATCCCTGATACCCAAAGCACACTTGTGCATGTCAACCAAGTACCTAAACCGCCTTTAATATTTTCTACTGTTTTAAGGGATTTTTATTTATGGGAGAAAACCTTCACACGGTGAAGAGGAGTTTTATTTTGGGTAAAATCCGATTTCCTGATTTACATTGGTTTTCTTAACGCTTAATTTTCTCTCCTTGTTTTACAAGTAATGAAAAATTCTTTTGCAAGTAACCTTAGACGTATACCCTAATATCTTCTCCTATAAATACAAGATGATTTTCTCTTCTCTAATCATCCCAGAAGCGGCTACTATCCCGTCTTCTTTTCCCCTCTTCTTGCTTTGTTTTGCGCACATTGCTTGTTTATTTCCTTCCTCCCTTCGTAGCTAAGTTCATGATTGGGTGTTGATTGTTGTGCTGACATTCACACATCGGTCAGTTCTATCCTGGACACATCCTCGCTGTAGGGGTATAGCATCACTCTCTTTGAGTGTACCCGCGAGCTATTGTGTTAAGGGCAGTTTGTTGAACATGCGGCTCTGTCCTCGTAGAAGCTTTAGGGTTTGTTTAAGATTCAGTCTTTTATATATTACTTGATACATCTAACATTTATTTAATTGTTGCAAGATTTCCAACAATCTTAACACAATAATAATCGTCTTGTAACAATGGGAAAGAATGATGTTGAAGCACCAGAGAAGTTCAACGGGAAAGATTTCAAGAGATGGCAATCCAAGATGCTGTTTTATCTGAGCTTCCACAGCTTGAATGAATATGTGACGACGTCGTTTGATGATGCTTTGACTGAAGAAGAGAAGGCCAATGATGACAGGGTTGGCGAATGGACAAGAGGCGACTACATGGCTAAGAATCATATTCTTAACCGTCTGGAGGATACTATGTATGATTTTTACAATGCAAAAGAAAACTTTTATGCTTTTGATCTGTGGGCTGCACTAGAAGCAAAGTATCAAGCTGAAACCGCTGGAGCGAAGAAATTCCTGGTAGCCAAATTCCTGGATTTCAAGATGACGAATGACAAACCTGTGGTTGATCAATTCCTGGAACTACAGAAAATCATCGGTGAAATTCTTGCTGAAGGTATAGTGATTGACGATACTTTTCAAGTGTCTGCTGTGATTGAAAAGTTACCTTCATCGTGGTCTGAGTACAAGAGAAAGCTGAGACATGAAACTGGAGAGATCAATATGGTTGAATTGGGTAAGAAGATTCAAGTTGAAGAGATGCTGTGCTCCAAAGACAAAGTTGTTTCGTCTGCTAAGGACAAAGATATGTCGAACAAAGCTCATGTTTCTGAACACAAAGGTGAAACCAGCAAACATGGTGGTAAGCGTGGTCCTCCAAAGAACAAAGGTACTTTTCGTAGACCTGAATCTGGCATTATTAAAAGTATTAAAGGTGATTGCTATGCGTGTGGTAAAGCTGGTCATATGACTAAAGACTGTAGACAACGTAAAGACCTTAATAAGAAGAATAATGCTAATCTGGTTGAGAAGAGAAGAGACGAGTTTTCTGGCACGGTGTCTGCATGCAATATGGTAAGCAATGTGAAGGATTGGTGGGTAGACCCTGGACCTACCAAGCATGTCTGTAGAAACAGAGACATGTTCACCTCCTGCCAGAGGGTAGGGGAAGGCGAGAAACTCTATATGGGTAACTCATCTGCAGCAGATGTTGCAGGAAAGGGAAAGGTCGGGCTGAAGCTCTCATCAAGAAAGACTCTCACATTGAATGAAGTCCTACATGTTCCAGACATCTGCAAGAATCTCGTCTCATGTGGTGTTTTAGATGATAAGGGTTTTAAAATTACAATACAATCTGGAAAAGTTGTAGTAACTAAGGGAAAGGATTATGTGGGTAAGGGTTATAAGACAGAGGGTCTTTATAAGCTTAATGTAAACTTTGATGAGATGAAAATGAATGATTCTTCTGCTTACTTGTGTGTGTCATTGAATGTTTGGCATGGTAAACTTGGTCATGTAAACTATGACTCAATGCATAAATTGGCTAGCGTAGGCTGCATACCCAAATTCACTAAAGATAGAGAATATAAATGTGAAATTTGTGTAGAATCTAAGCATGCTAAGAAATCATTCCCCAAGAATGTCCAGAGAAATACTAAACCCTTAGATCTAATTCATTCAGACCTGGTTGACATGAAGTCAGTTCAAACTAGAAACGGTAAAAAATGGTTTGTCACATTCATAGATGATTGTACTAAATACTGTCAGGTATATTTGCTTAGAGGTAAGGATGATGCCTTAGAAGCCTTTAAGATGCACAAACGTGAAGTTGAAAACCAGTTGGGTGTTACCATTAAAACCATAAGGTCTGATAGAGGCGGCGAGTATGAAATTCCTGTAGGAGAATTTTGCTTAGAACATGGTATTATACATGAGACTACGGCCCCCTATTCACCACAATCCAATGGTGTAGCTGAACGTAAGAACCGTACCCTTAAAGAGATGATGAATGCCATGTTGATTAGTTCAGGATTACCTGCGAACTTGTGGGGGGAGGCCATCCTCTCGGCTTGCTATATCCCGAATAGAGTACCCTTTAAAGGATCAAGAAGTAAACTCCATATAAGTTATGAAAAGGTAGACAACCATCCTATGATTACTTCAAAGTGTGGGGGTGTCTGGCAAAGGTTGCCATTCCTCCTCCTAGGAGAACTAAGATAGGACCCAAAACCGTTGATTGTGTTTTCATTGGTTATCTTGAGCATACTAGTGCTTATAGGTTTAAGGTTGTGAGTTCTGATAATGCTGAAATTGGTATGAATACGGTTATGGAGTCTAGGGATGCTGAGTTCTTTGAAAATATTTTTCCTATGAAACCTGACACTCGTAAGAGATGTTTAGATGATATCCTAGACTTGCCGACAACTAGTCAGCCAATACCTTTAGAGGGAAATGAACCTGAGTCAGGAGTAGAACCTAGAAGAGGTAAAAGGGTTAGAATTGAGAAAACCTATCCTGACCATGTCACTTGCTTAGCTGAGACTGATCCACAGACTTATGCTGAAGTGATGTCTAGTCCTGAAGCTCCTTTCTGGAAAGAATCTACAGTTGATGAAATCGATTCCATTATCAAAAACGGAACCTGGATGTTAGTAGATTTACCACCAGGGTTTAAAGCCTTAGGTTGTAGATGGATCTTCAAGAGGAAACGTAAGATAGATGGAACTGTAGAGAAGTACAGGGCTAGGTTGGTAGTTAAAGGCTACAAACAGAGAGAAGGAGAAGATTTCTTTGACACCTATTCACCCGTGACTAGAATTACCTCCATTACGATGTTAATTGCTATAGCTGCTGTTTATAACCTTGAGATACATCAAATGGATGTAAAGACAGCTTTTTTAAATGGTGACTTAGATGAAGAAATCTACATGGAACAACCTGAGGGCTTTGTTGTGAAAGGTTGTGAAAACAAAGTGTGCAAACTGATGAAATCTTTATATGGACTTAAATAAGCACCTAAACAGTGGCATGAAAAATTTGATTATGTGATGATATCTAGTGGTTTTAGAATTAACGAGTCTGACAAGTGTGTTTATACTAAACTTGTTGAGGATGCCTGTGTTATTGTATGCTTGTATGTTGATGATATGCTCATATTAGGTACAAACATAGATGTGATTAACTCCACTAAGAAAATACTTAATGAGAACTTTAACATGAAAGACTTAGGCCCTGCAGATGTCATCTTAGGGATGAAAATTAGAAGAAATTCTAAGGGATATAGTTTAAGTCAAGCTCATTATGTAGAGTCAGTGCTTAAGAAGTATAATCAGTTTAACTGTAAACCTGTTTGTACACCGTACGATCCTTCTTGTCATCTTAAGAAGAATAAGGGTGTAGGCGTTAACCAACTTGAATACTCAAGAGTCATAGGAAGTTTGATGTATTTGATGAACTGTACGAGGCCAGACATTGCCTATGCTATGAGTAGGTTAAGCAGGTATACAAGTAATCCAGGGCAGATGCATTGGGATGCACTTATTAGAGTGTTGCGGTACTTAAAGTACACTATGACCTTTAGTTTACACTATGAAGGTTATCCTGGTATCCTTGAGGGATTTTGTGATGCAAACTGGATAGCAGACTCAGAAGAGTCTAAGTCTACGAGTGGATATGTATTCACTCTAGCTGGGGGGTCTGTTTCTTGGAAATCTTCCAAGCAGACTGTTATTGCTCGTTCCACTATGGAGTCTGAGTTTATAGCGTTAGATAAAGCAGGAGAGGAAGCCGAGTGGCTAAGATGCTTTTTAGAAGACATTCCTCTTTGGCATAGGCCTGTGCCAGCTATATCTATACACTGTGATAGTCAATCTGCGATCGCTAGAAGTAAGAACAGCATGTATTATGGAAAGTATAGACATATACGTCGTAGGCATAATACGTTAAAGCAACTAATCTCGACCGACGTTATTTCCGTGGACTATGTAAAGTCAGAGAAGAATATCGCGGATCCTTTGACGAAAGGATTGGGCAAAGAGAAAGTTAGTAGTGCATCGAGGGGGATAGGACTTAAGCTCAACTAATTAAAAGTCATTATGGGGGACACTCAACCTTACGACTGGAGATCCCACGGATAAGGTTTCGAATGAGACAACTAACCTGTAGTGATGAAGAGCTAGGCACTATCAGAGAATTTTAATCTTGAATTTTATTCAGTCCCTCCCTATGGTGTTTATGTGATAGTGTATGACTGTGAGTAAAGGATGACTTTTAATAAGTCTTAATGAGTTCCATAGTTTCAATTTAAGATTGAAGTGGGGTGTGGCTAGCAGTAGCACTCTTAATGGAAGCTCACCTATCTGAATGTGGAAGTGGGCCACTTCCTATGAGAACTTGAGCTGGTTCTCTAGAGCATTCTGAGAAACGGGATAAGTCCAAGCCAAAATGGACACAACGGCACGAACTTAGCGACGTCAGGATGATACCATGTGGTGGTTATCGCAGAGTTACACTCAACGCTGGCAGTTCAAGACATCGCATTCACTGTACTCATCAAGTAACTTCGGTAATTACTCACTAAAGTAAAGGTTCAAGCCTTTGGCCACCTTTACCTATGCGGAGGATTCCGTACTCTGATTTTTATCGAGATTTCATTCATGTGGGGGATTGTTGGAGAAAATGGGGTTTTTCATGTTTTTATTTGGTCTTGGTGTGAATTGATCTTGTGACCTAAGGGTCACTAGGATTCTTACTCATTTTCTTGAGTGAATGAAATGTCTTTAGATTTAGTTCCATATGGGTTAAAACTAAAGGTGAATGCCACCATATGAGTAAGGAGCTTTCCTATTCTTATGGGTGGGGGTGGGTTAAAAAAGACATTGCTATCCCTGATGCCCAAAGCACACTTGTGCGTGTCAACCAAGTACCTAAACCGCCTTTAATATTTTCTACTGTATTAAGGGATTTTTATTTATGGGAGAAAACCTTCACGCGGTGAAGAGGAGTTTTATTTTGGGTAAAATCCGATTTCCTGATTTACATTGGTTTCCTTAACGCTTAATTTTCTCTCCTTGTTTTACAAGTAATCGAAAATTCTTTTGCAAGTAACCTTAGACGTATACCCTAATATCTTCTCCTATAAATACAAGACGATTTTCTCTTCTCCAATCATCCCAGAAGCGGCTACTATCCCGTCTTCTTTTCCCCTCTTCTTGCTTTGTTTTGCGCGCATTGCTTGTTTATTTCCTTCCTCCCTTCGTAGCTAAGTTCATGATTGGGTGTTGATTGTTGTGCTGACATTCACACATCGGGCAGTTCTATCCTGGACACATCCTCGTTGTAGGGGTATAGCATCACTCTCTTTGAGTGTACCCGCGAGCTATTGTGTTAAGGGCAGTTTGTTGAACAGGCGGCTCTGTCCTCGTAGAAGCTTTAGGGTTTGTTTAAGATTCAGTCTTTTATATATTACTTGATACATCTAACATCTATTTAATTATTGCAAGATTTCCAACAATTGGATTAAGAAACCATCTTTAGTGGGAAACAAATCACATAATTAAGTGAAAGATTTAATGATTAGGAAATTATACTATGGATATAGGATTGAAAGTTTAAGAATCAAGGATTTTGCGATGATTGATGAGGATTGAATTCGCTTCAGAGAGGAGAGAGAAAGTTCGACTAAGCCGTAACTCTTTCTCATTAACTTACACATTCAGTCACTTCATAAACGCGTAGAATAATGCCATTAAAGATGCGTAACGCCTGAAAGAAGAATGAGAATGTGAGGGAGTGTCAACAGATAAAGAGAGAAAATGTAGAGATCTAGAGATTTAATCTGAGCCGCTAGTTGGCTCCCCAAAATACGGATGTCATCCAACCTCAAAAACACCATTATGGCTTATCATATAGACTAGGTACGCCCCGTGCCTTTGACGACTTATTTCTTTGTAATATAATTTGCCATCATGTAAATGATAGCGAGAAATAAAATTTTATTTTTGAACTAATGTTAGATATGTCACTTAAAATTTGTTCCCAGTAAAACGCATTTGTCACTTTTCTTTAACAAAATCTTAACTCTAGATTAGAGAGACCATGTATCGATTGTAAGACCCATTTGTACAATTTCACTGCTGCCATACATAATTCAATTTCCTGAGAATACATATCTTCCATTCATCGCGCGAAAAATGCAAATCTTCTGCTATTTAGGAATTACACGGCATATACTCAAATAAAAAGCATCAAAATTTTGCATCATATTTTCCAGTTTCTACAGAACACCGTGTTCACATTACTTTCCTTTACAGACAAACAACATGATTTTTCTAAAGCTTCTATAAGTCATACTAAAGACATGAAACTGCATGAATATTGGAACCAATAGTGGTGATGTCCATGCCATTAAACTCGACATTCTCCTTAACCTGGTGATGTTGAAAGGTACCGTTGGAAAACAACTCTAACGAATTTTGTCGTGCAGGAAATATTAGGAGCAGAAGGATCCCATCATTCTGGAATTAATCAGCTCAATAAAGAAACTTCCACAACAATTTTGAGCTCCGTACGTACTGCATTGCAGCACTTTCCCGTTATTGAAGTCTCACTTTTCAACTTTCTTGTATCCACTGGGTTTCATTTGAATCGGTGAAGTCATGAAAAATCCATGCATTACTATCGATTGAATAGAACCGTCATCACTTCGTAATATTGTTGCACATGGATATTTTTGAAGGTACCCTTGTCACTAAAAGATGGCATCAGAAACCTTTGTCGACAATTCATATATATGATTGCTTGGTAAAGTTACACTAGATAACCGCTCAAAATCATGGTGAAGGGCCGACCGAAATGGATTCCAATTGAAGACAAATTCAATCAATTTGATTTTATTTATTTGTTTACTTGAACAATAGTTAGGGAATGCCACTTGTTAGAGCATGGTTCGGTCAACCTCACTAAGTGTTGGTATGTCAAGCTTAGTTGTCAACTTTAGTGATCAAAACTCGACCGCTAAACAACACACATTTAGGTGAAGTCATGTGAGAGAGTTAGCTTTAGGTTGTGGAAGATTTTGGTAGGATTTAGAATCACTGGTTGAAGAGTTGAAGAAAGACTGAAGATCAAACGAGGACATCCGGCTTCATCATTCAACAGGTTAGTGAATCTAAATAACGCGATTCCATTATCTTTTACATTTGTGCTACAAAAGACATAAACATAACTCTCAGCTTGAGCTTTACATTATGACTTGATCACTTGTGATCAGTGTGTCTTATGATAACTCCGCTTTACCACTTGTGGTATTAGTGTGTAGATATGACGTTCCAATATTGCTTAGAGCTTTCTTTTTTTCTTCGTCTCTAAGTTAATATAAAGGTTTTTCCTAAAACCTTTTCGAGTTGGATATAGCAATGTGATGTTATCTCGGTAGTAATACGGGATTTGATCCATCACAGTATTGTGTCTCTTCTTACCTAGTCTGGCTCTGTCGGATTGATTGCATACATTTATATGAGCCAATGTAAGAGAGATCGTGACTCACACTTATCTTGTGTAGACTCAAAATACTAATGTTTCTGAGATTCGAATATGACGTCGTGGTTTGGCTCTGAACTCTGAAGTTCTGGATCATTCATTTGATTATGTATATGAACATCTTATATGCCATATCTCACTTCTGGATTCCGAAACCATATTTGTGTATCTCAGCTTATGAATTTTCAACGTTTGAACCTCTATGTAGGTTTTGATAAAACTTGACGTTGATTTCGAAACCGTAATCTGGTTTTCGCATTCATAAGTTATTGGTCCGAAACTTAAATAATGTGACCAATGAGATATAACAGATTCGAAACTATGTTTGTGTGGCTGACAGTGACTTGAGAATCGAGGCCAATGTGCCTTGACCATGTGAGATCTAAAAGGTGGAAAAGACCCTGGGGTTTCCTAAAGGTTTATGTGAACCGGGAAACCCCATGGTGAAACTGTTTTCGACCACATGGACTCTCAAGTTCGACACCAAACATTTGTAGAGAATTTAATATGTGTTTCTTGTTTCGAAACCTTAAACAAGGTTTTGTTAAACAGAATCTAGATTTCGAAACCAAGCTTTAGGTTTCGCTATATGGAAACTTGATTTGGGAACCTTAAATAAGTTCCGGTCATATAATGAACTTTAGGTTCCGAAACCTTAATTTGGTTTCTGCCAAAACTGACGTACGTTTCGAAACCTGAATAAGGTTGACTCAGAATGCGTATCTTCGAAGTTCAAACTCTACATTTTTGATTTGTGCTTCAGCGAATTAATGAGTTTGATATTCTCGTTTTGAAGTTTGAATTCGTTCATCTTTAATGTACAACTAAGTGGGATTGAGTCATCACCTGGAAAATGGTTAGTCGCTCTAGTTAGTGGACACATGATTACGGATCAATACTGTACGTGATTAAATCTTCGTATGCTTTACTACTTGATCAAATATTCATTTGATTTTTCATTTGATGTTTTGATTTGAATTCTTGGATATCATTAACGTGACATCTATATTGGAATCAAGAATTCTGGAGATTTAACATTTTGCTAGTTACTCGTGGAATCTCGCACCGTACTTCCAATGGTATATCTATTTGCGTAATTCGGAACTCTGAACCAATGTGTTCACTTAAGATTAACACACAAGGCTTTGTCCACGTTTGTTATGATGCGTTTATGCAGAACGTTGAACCACGTTGGACCAGATCCCACTTCCACCTAGGTTCGTCTGGTTAGCCCAGCAATACCAAAGAAGTAATGTCGACATTATAAAGTTGGTGACGACATTTGGAAGTAAAAATATCTAAGGAGATTTTCGAAACTAAGGACACGTTTTCGAATTGAGATCTTTCCCAGGGATCATATTTGGTAAGCACCATATTTCGAATTAATAAGAAATATCCAAATATACCTTAAGATATTATTTGCTTTGATTGCTCTTGGCTAAACATGTTTCGAAAATATATTTTCTTTATGGAATATATTTTTCTTAAATGTAAAATGCTAGAGTATTAGTTCTCATTAAATGCTATGAGACTAAATGGGGAATTTCAGAACTATTATATAAATGTGCTTTGTGGAATTTCCGAAATTAAACTTTGCCTCATTTCAAAGCTAAAGCCTTAGTCAATATAAATAGGAGTGGTATCTCTCCTGAAAGCTTTAATCCCCTTGGCCAAGCTCTTCTTCGGAATTGTTAGCTTATGTTGCCGCTTTTCTTTTCAGTTACCTTTGAGCTTTTGCTCTCGGTCTAGAATTGCGTGAAAGTCTTCTCTCGGGATCGAGAAGCCTAGAAGTACCTCTTACGGGAAACTAGTTTATGTTTACTAGTCTTCTTTGTATTGTACTCGTGTTCTGTTCTATCACGTCTATCAAACCTAACGATCTTGTTTATTCTAAGGTCCTTCTCTTCTGATATAAGGCCACTCTAGATCGTTGTGATTAGAACATACTCTTTATCTATTAACCTGGATTTGTCAGCAAGTCGCTTTCGGTTTGTGTGCCTAAACTATAGATATTGAGTGGAATCAAGATCGCTGTTATTGGATTTGTTCTTTGCAGGTACATCGTTCTTCACGGTCATATCATTATGTACTTGCTACATCTATCTGCTTGATTCCAACTGGGACGACAAGGTTACTCTTTCGGGAGTTTAGGTTTTGAAACCTTGATCGATATCTCGAGGTGTTTATTGCCTAAGTAAACTTAATATCCTAGTGTTCGTACGGGAATATAAATTCTCATACAAAACACGAATATTGCTG